>CATIWM010139099.1:0-23944 GCA_949671775.1 Mallotus repandus
CCTCTTTCTAACATGATAACATCACCAAACTACCTAAACATATGAAGCTGCCAACTATGACAGATTTAATAGCGTGAATTTAAAAATTCTCCAAAAATTCTATACAATTAATCTGAAGATAAAACTTTCCAGATCACTTACACCATGTCTAAAGTAATTTAAAATTGATTTTGTCTCAATTGGATGTGTATATAGGAATAATTCTAAGAAATAATCCACCTTACTCAAACCGGCAATGGAAAATGAGCAATAAAATGTTTCCTTTTATTGCACTAACATAGAGTATGAATCAGATCGAGCTAAAAGAGAAATAATTTTAGATAATTCTTCAAAGTCTCCATATCATCAAATAAAAATTTATTTAAATCTTCCTATCTCAAGATATACAAGAAACATCGAGACTGATTTTAACTTATGAACTCTGTAAACCTGATTCACATAATTAAAATAGCTGCTTTCAGGGGTAAATTTGAAAACTTTCTAGGACTTATAGAAAATGAATTTTGAGCTGAAATTTGAATCAGTCTTATATTTATATTCCTATAAAATTCCATAAAAATTTCAGTTCATTTGGACAACTATAGAGGGAGATATGTGTAGCTAAACACAACCAGGTCAGTTTACTCTAATAGATTGAGCACAAAAAATGTCAGCTTCGTTAGACCATCATACAGGAAAAATAAGCTCTAACTCAAAACTAAAAAGTTATGGATGACTCTTTCAAGTTTCCATAGAATCAAATAACACTTAATTTAAAGCTCTATAACTCAAGATATAATCAAAATACCGAAGCTGAGAAACTAAAATTTAGGAATCCAAAATCTGCTACTTGCTAAGCCTAATTTAAATAAACTAAAACACTTAAAATTACTTACCAATAAATCATTAAAGTCTTTAGGGAAGATGATTAATGGACTAAAATTGATTTAGACTTCTTGATTCAGCTTGTCAAAGATCAGCTCCCTTAAAGAATCAAGTAGTTCTCTAGCTTCTCTTCTTCTTTTCTTAAACAAATCTCCTTTCTCCTTTCTTTTCTTTACATATATGGTTGTCCACTTAAATGATGACGTAGCGGAAGCTTACAAGAACGAAATAGATATATTGCTAGGTGTTGAATTGCGCATGATTACCGCTAATCAATCCTCTAAAACCTATTGAATTGCGCACAATTACTAGGAATTAGGCATCCAAATCGCACTCAATTTTGGATAAAATAATCTCTGATTATTAAAAAAAATGGAAACTGTCCCACAATAATGAAAAAGACAAATAAATAGGGCTACAAACGAAAACCCTAAAACAGAGAAGCAAAATACCAAAAATATCCCAAAAATATACGAAACACGACTAAAACTTTAAATGGAAATTTGAGGCCCAAAACAATCGAATTAGAGGAAAAAGTTGGTGTGCAACAGGCATAGCTATTACACCTGTTGTAGATCTCTAAATTATCTTCGATTTGATATCTTGTAGGTCCCACAGTTCATCCTGTGCTAGGAGTTATGGCCCGTTGAAGCCCGCTTGCGCACTTGGACTCTATCAAACCCATCCATGTACGCCAAGGCCATTTGATCCACATCAGGAAAGTATTGGCATTTCATTTTTATTGATTTCCAGGCACATCCTTGAACTCCAATCTAATGGGACTGAAATACACTTTTTAGCCAATTTTTTTAGGATAGATTCTATCCCTTTAGATTCACAATAAAAAAATACAATTTATATCAAACAAAGATAAAGCATTCTCACTTGTAAACTTGCAACTCATACGGTAGCCCATAATTGCATCCTTTGGTACTTCTATGCTCAAATTCCAACACTACCTAAAAGTCACACACAACACACAACTCAATTAACATTCAACAATGCGATCAAACATAACTTACTGGGCTGCAGTGGCACAATATGGCAGACAACCAAACCTCTGCAGCTCCAGAAGCTGTGGAACTAATAAAAACAAAACAATAACGACCCATTTGTTGTACCAGAGTTTTAAGCTCCAAAATGATTAAATTAACCCAAAAGAATAAAAAGATAGTGATTCTGTCATATTTGGAAGCTCTAAAAATGAGTTTACGCCCTTTTTTTTTTCATATCAATCTGTTCCAAACATCGCCACAAAAAATCGGCAGGTTCTGGATTCAATTTTCAGTTTCTTACTGCAAAGTCTCAGGCTGAAATCATTTTCTTTTACAGGTTTTCTTCTTCACCTCTCCTAGTTACATAAAGCTTTTGCTTATGGGCGTAGATTTTTTTATTTGAACCACCGTTATTCGTAGTTTACTGCACTTTAGCTAATGCAGTTGGACAGGTCGCTTCAACAAGCTGTGATTATTATTTCAGATAATTAATAACATCAAGAATTGGGTCTTCAAGAACTGCATTTAATTGAAAATTTTATTAATGAGTCAAAAGCCATTATGTTTGTAACTTTATTTTATACATCAAAGTAATGGGAATGGTTTTAGCCTGGCCACTGGTACACAAACTAAATGATTAGCTCTTGGAAGGGTTATACCAGTTCCTTCTTCCATGTCAACAGTGCCATTAACTTTCCATTCAAAGCATTGAATCATAGCTGCAAGAGTTGTTTGTACCATTTGCAATGCTAGTGATGTTCCAGGGCACCCTCTTCTGCCACTTCCAAATGGGAGCAGATGGAAATGTTGCCCTCTAACATCCAACTGGCTCTCTCCATTTGCAATTGCATTGATGAATCTTTCTGGGAAAAATTCAAGTGGCTTATCCCAATGGTTTGGGTCCCTACCGATAGCCCACACGTTCACGAACAACCGAGTCCTTGCAGGAATTTCATATCCATTGATAGTACAACTTTCTGTTGACTCTCTTACTATTAATGGTCCTGTTGGGTGTAGCCTTAGTGTTTCCTTTACTATAGCTTGGAGGTAGGGGAGGTTAGGAATATCTGATTCTTGAACTAGTCTGCTGTTTCCTATTACAGAATCAATCTCTTCTCTTGCTCTTTTCATGATATCTGGATGATTGATTAGCTCTGCTAATGCCCATTCTGTTGTAATGGCAGATGTGTCGGTCCCTGCTGCGAAAATATCCTGTGCAATGCACAAGTTTGTTTTCAGTTTTATTTGCCGTGATTTTTCAATACAAAGACCAAATCCTTGTCTTTTTTGCCTCTGGTTTCATTAGAATTCTAAGCAGAATTTCATATTTTTCTATTGCTGACACAATTTTTTATCATAGCTAGTAGCTGAAATTCTCATTGTATCACCTGTTATGTAAGTTTTGAGTCACATGATACTTTGCTTTCGTTGGAGTGATTATTATTTTAAACTTGATACATGATAGAGCAGACTTAGTCATAGAGTTTGTTTATAGACATGCATTTTTCTAATATTGCGGGAAACAATTTCAAAGGAAAAAAGGTTTGGTGACCAATATCCAACGATGAACTGGCAAATACTGTTCTCTCCTAACCGACGTATTGGGTTCAAGCAGCAAAAAAAAAAAAAAAAAAAAAAAAAAAAAAAGAAACAGAAACAGAACTGATACGATTAGTTTAGACAAAAAAAATGGTGAAGGAAATAGAACTGATAAGTTTTTGAAATTTTAACAGTTGGAACAATTTAAATTTATTCTCTTGGAATGTGAATAAGGTTTCAGGATACATTACCAGGATGAAGGCCTTGATGTTTTCTCTTGTCAATTTCATTTCTGAGTTCTCGTCTTCTTGAATATCAAGTAAAATATGGAGTAAATCTTTGATTGAATCCCCTTCACCTGTTTCCTTCATTATTTTCCTCGCTTCTTCATGCTCTGTGATTATCTTATCCATCATTGCATCAAATTTGTCACGAACTTCCTTTAGCCTTCCTCTAAATCCCTGCAAATCTAAGTTCTTGCAGAACCAAATAAAATCTGACAAATTAAACTTCCCTGTAAGTTCAGCTGTCTCTTGCACCAGCTTCCTGACATCATCAGCTTCGTCTTCGTCATCTGAACACCTTTGGTTCATAATCATTCTTGATATTACATTGTTGGTTAGCCTTATGAGCTGTCCTCCAACATCCACTGACTCTTTTGCATTTGCTTTCTTTAGCATGAATTGCAAGAACCGCCTTATCTCTTCATGTCTAACTGGAAGGAGCTGGTCTAATATTCGTCCTCCAAGAAGTTCAGTCATGCAAAGTTTCTTCATGAACTTCCAATATGGTCCATAGGGAGTGAAGGAGAAATCAGCTGAGCCATACGTGAGGTAATCAACTGCGGCCAATTTCGGACGATCCAAGAAGGAAGACTCATGAGTTTTGAGGAAGTCTTTTG
Source organism: Mallotus repandus (assembly GCA_949671775.1). Taxonomy (NCBI): domain Eukaryota; kingdom Viridiplantae; phylum Streptophyta; class Magnoliopsida; order Malpighiales; family Euphorbiaceae; genus Mallotus; species Mallotus repandus. The sequence goes on from CATIWM010139099.1 coordinate 4,300, forward strand.
CTGTCTCAGGGGAGGAAGCGACAACACAAGGGACAGAGCCAAGGAATATGTGAATTAAGGGTCCATAGTGTGTTGAAAGCTTTTGAAAGCCTTGATGAGGTATTGAACCAAGAAGATGGAGGTGTCCGATGATTGGTAGTGCTGGTGGGCTTGGTGGAAGATGAGTTGTGGGTCGAAATTTTCTTAGTATTGCTCTAACCACAATCATGGAGACTAGCCATATGAGAAGAAGTATCATGTACTCTTGGAAATCAGCCATTTTTTGAATCTTTGTGAACTGGATAGAGTAGAAGGTGATGAAGAACTATCTATATAAGAGAACTTCTTGCTTTTATTCCAACACAGAGTCGTTTGTTTGTTTATTGTTCTGTTGTAGGTATTTTAGTGTACTCAAGTGAATTGCTACACACTGAATATTTGACAAAACAATGCCGTAGATTTCTTGGTGTTGACTGTTTCAATTACGCATAGAATATTTGTTACTTGTTTGTCATAATTATCATGGCTTATTTCTTTATTATTTGTGTCACGTCTTAAACTTTGAAACACTAGCATTTGGTCCTCTCTGCAGGCCGCCAGCCGGCCAGGTTAATCCGGAATGTGATTGATCCTTGTTCGTTTGAGGCAAAGTCACATCAAGAATATATGCCCAAAAATGCACAGAAACTCAATGCTACTGCAGGCCAACTTGATTTCACTGCCATTTTGTGCAAGTAATAATTTGCACTATATATAATATATTATAGCATAGCCATTCTCATTTTTTTTTTGTTTTATGCATATGCAGATGTATGCGCATATGTTTATTTTATGCCATTATTTTTTGGTAATTAAATTTCCTCTATGTTGTAACCTCTACCTCTTCTGCATGCTTCTTCAAATAAATGTTTAACTAATTAGGCTCATTCTTCTTCAAATAAATGTTTAACCACCATTGCGATTAGCTGGAGAAAGGTTATTTGTTTTAAATGACATTAACTCGAGTCGTAATCTATACAGTAGTTAAATTAGTTGTTGAGAGATCTTTATTGTCCTTATGATCATTTACGAGTCGAATTGAATTATTTAGAGTTTAGTAGGCTCTAAATATCAATGATTCACACAAAAAAAATATTACACTTACCTTGTTCAGCTAAGCATTATACAATATTTGCAAAAATGAAAATAGTAAGAAATTGGACTTCAACTAAACCGAGACAAGGTTCTAGGATATAAAAAGTAAAAAAAAAATTGATAGTGGCACCTTTAAATTCCCCAAGCAGGTTCAAATCCAGTTCTCCATCTTCAAGAAGCTATGGTCAGATTGGGAACAATGGACTGAGTCTAGCCTTTGGGAAACAAACCAAGGGATGAGCTCTAGGAAGGGTTAGCCCCGGTCCCTCTTCCATGTCGACAGTACCATTATCCCCATCACCAGTCGACCATTCAAAGCATTGGATCAAAGCAGCAAGAGTTGTTGGAACAAATTGCAGTGCAAGTGAAGCACCAGGGCAGCTTCTTCGTCCTGTTCCAAATGGCAAGAGGTGAAAATGCTGCCCCCTCACATCAAGCATGTTATTCTTTCCACTCCACTCTTCACTGGTAAACCTCTCTGGTTTAAACTCAATTGGGTTTTCCCAGTGGTTTGGATCCCTGCCAAGTGACCAGATATTAACAAAAAGTCTGGTCTTCGCTGGAATTGTGTAGCCAGCAATGATACAATCTTCAGATGATTCTCTCACGATTAATGGGCCAGTTGGGTGAAGTCTTAGTACTTCTTTAATTATAGCTTGAAGATAGGGAAGGTTAGCTATGTCTGATTCCTCTACTAGTCTGGTACGTCCCACGACAGAGTCAATCTCTAGCCTTGCCTTCTGCATAACATGAGGATGGTTGATGAGCTCTGCTAATCCCCACTCCACTGTAATGGAAGATGTGTCCGTTCCAGCTCCAAATATGTTCTGTGAAATTGAAAGCTTGTTGTCATTTTTATTATAATTATTTTTTTTTTCTGTAATTTCCTCTGATATGTGGTAGCAGCAACGGCTGGATGGAGCAAGGTGAACCCAATAAAGAGGGGCCAAACTCCCTGATATCTATGTTTTCATACACAAAACTTAAACTTGCAACCTTATTTAAGTGAAACCTTACTTAAGAATTAAGAGAATTCAAATTCCTGTAACTTTTACTCTTTTAATCAACTAATTACAGTATATTTTCAGTACTGTTGTCACAAAAAGCTTTGAAACAAATTTTATATGTGCAGGTGCTTGTGTTAGAAGAGTGACTTACCATAATGAACGCCTTAATGTTTTCTCTGGTCAATCTCCTCTCTGCATTTTCATCTTCATATATGTCAAGTAAAATGTCAAGTACATCCTTCACTCTGTCACTTGCATCACCCATTTCCTGCTGATGTTTCCTTGCATCTTCATGCTCCTTGATGATCCTTTCCATCATGCTGTCATACCTGTCTCGAGCATCCTTGAGCCGTTTCTCAAAACCCTGCAAATCCAGGTTCTTGCAGAACCAAATTGTATCTGAAAAATTAAACTTCGCGCCTAGCTCATTTAACTCTTTCACCAGCTTTCTTATCTCATCAGCTTCATCTTCTTTGTCGGAACACCTTGTTCTAAGCATCATTCTTGATATTATGTTATTTGTCAACTTCATCAGCTCTCCACCAACATTAGCTGCTTCTTTTGCTTCAGCTTTACTCAATAAAACCTTCAATAACCGCACAGTCTCTTCCCGTCTAATCGGAAGGAACTGTTCTAATGTTCGACTGCCTAACAACTCAGTCATGCAAAGTTTCTTCATGAACTTCCAATGGGGTCCGTACGCTACGGTCGCAAAATCAGCTGAACCATAAGTAAGAAAATCGAGGTTGGCTACTTTAGGACGGTTCATGAAATTAGATTCATTGTTTTTAAGGATTTCTTTAGCAATTTCCGGAGTAGAAGCAAGAATGCAAGGTTTTGAGCCAATGAAGAAGTAAATTAAAGGTCCGTAACGAGTCGAGAGCTTATGAAAAGCTTGGTGAGGAATAGGACCTAGAAGATGCATATGTCCTATAATTGGCAGGGCTATAGGGCTTGGTGGGAGACGAGCTTTATTACGAATTTTGGTGAAGACAGTCTGAAGCAAGAAGACAGATGCTAGAAAGACAAGAAATTGTATGGCGTAATGTTGAATATCATCCATAGCTGAAATGTTCAAGTGAATACTTCTACAAGTAAAGGAGCTTATATGATGGTCATGAACTTGGTGGTTTTATTTAGCTTATAGTTCTTCCAATCATAGAATAGTATCGGAGCCCACATACACTTAAGTCAAAGATAAAGCATTCCCTACTGCAATAGTGACCAAAAGTTATACAATAGATTAATGCCTAATTATTTCTTTTGACAATAGCCTTATTATTTCATCATCAAGGCAAAATACATATATAGTAGGGCAGGTGCACTAACCCCTTCAAAATCAGATTTTAGGATTAAGGACCATGCTTGAAGAACATAAGCATGCATGTATATAAAAGACGAAAAGAATAAAATACGTATTCATATTTGGACCAATATCCTTATCATCTTTATTATTTATAAATAATCAAAAATAATTTATATTAATCGATCCTAAGCACCAACCTTAGATATTAAAGACATAAATTAGTACAAACATGATTTGGCATGATGAACTTCCTTACGTATTCATCCCCTTGTTTATTAATCAATGATTGTTTACAGGACCACCAACCCTCATTGGTGTTATAAAGAAAAGCATGCATAAGCAAGAGTGTCTTAACATAACCCAACTGTGTTTATGTTTACTACAGGAGCATATTATTATATATTATCATGATCAGGACCATCAATTATATCATTATTTTCAGATTCTTTACTACTCCTAACTTAGCATAGTTTTTCAAAAATCATTGATCTTTGATCGATGTTATTTTATTTTATTTGAAGTGTATACAAGGGCAAGATATGAACAACTTGTCCGTTTGTGGGTTCCTGGAGTAATTGAGTTTTGAGTATTAAGATTCAAGATCTAGTGAAATGTGATATAGATGAGCTTGGATTTAGCCTGGCAACTGGGACAAAGCCATGGGTTAATTGCTCTGGCAACTTGAACAAGCTGTCTGATGTGGACATAGAAGAGCAAGCAATTCGGCTTATGGAAAAATACCAAAAATTAAGGTAATGGCAGTTTTGTAAATAACTTCAATTTTGGAGTTTCAGATTTTGGCGATTTAAAAGGCTAATTTGATTGGAAACGGACCAAAGATTATGAGTCACAAGCTTTGTTTGTAAGGCCCATTATTTTTAGGGCAAATTCTATCGTTTAGGCCTTCAAAAAGATAAATTTGTGTTTTAATTATTTTAGAAGTCTTATTTCCTAGTTTGTTTAGGATTGTTTTAGAATTTTTTATTTAAGATTTTTTTTTGTTTTGGTTTTTTACGTCAGCTTAATAATAGAATTCGATTCTTTGAAATTTCTCGGAATTTTTTGAATTTTGATACCTATACCATGAATTTAAGAATTGCAGGTTGTAGAAGATTAGTAATTAATAGTCGTGCATGATTTAACAATCGTTAATTGTTATCATACTTTTTTTTTTTTGCTACGTCACTGTCCGTTTTTGTGTTCATGGAGTAATTGAGTTTTGAGTATTAAGATTCAAGATCTAGTGAAATGTGATATAGATGAGCTTGGATTTAGCCTGGCAACTGGGACAAAGCCATGGGTTAATTGCTCTGGCTAAGTTGCTAACCAACCAATGGTTCTAATCCTAGTTAATTAATTCTATATTTAATATAGTGTAAGAATAACTGGCAGTTGTATTGAAAAAAAAAAAAAAGACAAGATAGAAATGAAATAATTAAATTTGTTTTGATAGGTGAGACTTTAAATATATATAGACTATAGACCAATTATATATATATATGGGACCTTATGCTTTGTCTGGAAGTTGAGATGTGAACTGATGATTGCTTAATCATTTCGAAAGCAATGTGCATCGATCATTACTTAAGTATTAGCTTTCATGTGGACCACTTCGTATACACATGCTTTTAAATTTTTGAGAAGTTCTTTAATCAAATTTATTTCATCAGCCACATCACCCTTGTCCTATTTTCTGTTGCTTTCTTCCATATAATATAATTCTTCCTAAATTACAATATCCTTATCAAGCTGCGCTACAATATTTTTCTGATGATTGTGATGGCTTAGGCTAGAACGTCTACTGCATGATTGTTGTGGAGCTCAGTCGTTTCTTTTCTTCTTCTTATTTTATGGGATTGAAGCCTCCACCTATAATTTATGTTCTTTTATTTTTCTCTCTTTCGTCTTGTCATATTGAGTCATATGACAACTTCATTATAAAAAGAAATTATTTTTGCATTATTGCTATTAATATTTATCATAATACAAAATGCTTCAATAATTGAGCTGCACCGTATGGGAAGAGAAATTATACAATACACTTACTTTAATATAAATATGCAATGTTATATGACATATGCAATGGGCTACTAAGTAGACATATGGAATAGAAATCAACAATATATGAACAAATTAGTGATATATATTTTGAGTATTTGGGTTAATAAGGGGTGATATGATTTTATTTTAATTCATAAATGAATTCTAAATTGGGTTAATAAGGAGGTCTTATATTATTTTTTTTCTTTTGATTTAATAAGGAGGTTATATAATCTAAGTTTCGATTGACTGCACAATAAAATAGGAGCAGCCCTCCTCTTTTATCGACAACAGTAGAAATCGAACCATGTACCTCACGATGCTCTTGGAGATAAGTTACCACTTGACTACTTTCTCATCGATAATGAATTTCATATTTTGTTATATTGTATCTATTATAAATCTAGAATTTCAGTTAATTTTAAATTTTTTCAAAAAATACCCTTTCAAATAGAAAGATATTTTTCTTACAGAAAAAAATAGGAAGATATTTTTGAAAATAAAGATAACGAGGGGGTATTTTAGTCATTTAAAAATATATAATTAAAAGTTGTGGAATATTTCATTTGGAAATTCCAACCATTTTGTTAGAATTTGATCTAGTTATAATCAATTCCACAAATTTAAAAATTTGGAATCGCAAATGAATTCTACAACATGTTTATTTAAACCAAACACACATCATTTTCAATTGCAATTTTGTGGAATTCATTTATACCAAATACACTCTTAATAGTTTAATAAAATATGATACATATATTATATATCATAAATTTAACTGTTGGGTATAATTGAAGATCGTATATGAATGAGCAAAGAATTGATGTTGTATTGATATTCAATAGTGTACTGTTTACATATTTATACAATTATACAATCATAAAGAAGACGTAGTGAAGTACAAATAGGACTCTGTATAACACAAGTTTGTTTTAGTTGTTATTGGTGCCTTATCATCCTCCCACAAATTGTATGGGAGCTTGGTGGATAGACAATTTAGACATGAACATGCGGAAGGCTATTTTGGATGTTGGCTTCGTCAAAACATCAGCTAACTGATCTTTGGTGGATAGATAATGCACTAGCAGCTGCTTATTCAAAACTCTCTTACACATAAAATGGAAGTCTATTTCCAGGTGCTTGGATCGTGAATGGAAAATAGGAGAAGATGTGAGATATGTAGCTGAGACATTATCACACCAAAGGACTGGTGTAGTGTGCAATGGAATGTATAATTCTCTCAAAAGTGATTGCAACCAATGGAGTTCATTCACAGAAGATGTTAGTGCTCTATATTTGGCCTCAGTTGAAGAGCGTGCAATAGTATGCTGTTTGCGAGAACTTCAAGTGATCATATTATCGCTAACAAAAATAGCAAAGCCAATAGTTGATTTTCGGTCATCGGGATTTCCACCCCAATCAACATCATTATAAACATTGATATCAAAATGAGAAGATTTTTTGATGAAAAGCCCATGATGTTATGTAGCTTTAAGATATCTTAAAATTCATTTGGCAACCACCTAATGTATGATCATAAGTTGGATAATGCATGAATTGAGAAGCTTGATTAACATTTTTCATAAGTTGGATAATGCATGAATTTAGAAGCTTGACTAACTACATAGCAAATGTCCAGTCTGGTCATGTACAAGTATTGCAAGCCACCGACCACACTCCTATAAAGAGTTAGATCTTGAAATGGAATCCAGTGGATACTAGTCGGCAAGTTGAAGAAGAAAGAGTAGCATTGGTGTTGGCATCCAACATATTAGCTTTGGCAAGCAGCTTAAGTATGTATTTTGATTGAGTAAGAAGGAGACCATTGTCAACCCATGATGCCTCAATGCCAAGAAAATAACTGAGCCTTCCCAAATCTTTAACTGAAAATTTTTCCTTAAGAGCCTGAATAATGGAACTCAAAAAAGCATTGTCATTGTTGTTGAGTAAAAGATCATCAATATACAAAAGATAAAAAACATGTACCCGACCATGTTTGTAGTAATACAAAGAGCAATCAGTTTGTGAATTGAAACCAAGATGAAGTAAGACAGCACTAAGGCATTTGTACCATTGGCGAGGCACTTATTTGAGCCCATATATGGATTTTCAAAGGTTGCACACATAGTCAGGGTAGTTGGGGTTGAGAACCCCTTAAGGTTATGTTATATAAACTTCTTCTTCTAAAGAGCCATGGAGAAAGGCATTTGAAACATCAAGTTGGCGTACATGCTAACTCAAAGATACTACTAGTGAAAGAATTAATTGGATGGCTACTGGTTTGATTACTAAATTATAAGTATCATTGAAGTCAATTCCAGAGCACTGATGAAAACCCTTGGCTACTAATCTTGCCTTGTACCGTTCTATGGTGCCATCTTTCTTGGTTTTGATATGATACGCCCACTTATTGCCAATTAAGTTTTGCTTTGGATGTGGTGGAACTAAATCTCATATGTGATTATCCATCAGAGATTTATACTCTTGATTCATGGCATCTCTCTATTCACGTTTGGTGTTGGCTTGTCTAAAGGTGGTTGGTTCGAGTAAAGAAGAGGAAGCGGAAAGAAGGGCTTTCAGTTTAAGTGAGTTGGTTTGGGAACAAGTGACTATTGGGTGTGTGCGAGTTGGTTGAGTGGATGTAGTGTTGTAGTTGGAAAGAGCATAATATTCAGCTCCCCAATCAGATTGAAAAGATTTAATTGAACATTCAAAATATTTCTCAACTAAATAGCGAAACTCGATAAAAATACTCAAAACTTCAGACTTGAATCGCATGAAATAAATCCAACAATACTTATTGTAATGATCATAAAAAGTGCATAATAGCGAAAACCATCAATTAATTACACTGAGGAAGGACCCCATACATCAAAAGAAATGATTTCTAAAGGCTTAAAAGCTAAACTAGTAGGCAAAGAAAAGGGTAACTTATGACTCTTACTAATGTTGCATGCATGACATGCATTATTATCACTACAAAAAGGAATATTAAAATTGCAAAAATATTTTGACAGTAGACATATTAGCATGACCAAGAACAGAATGCCATTAGGATAATGGTGTGGCTAACAAAGCAATGGGACGAGGAGAAGTCTGACGAAGATGTTTTAAAAATATAGAATACAATTCAATTGAAACACCATTAGCCTTTGTGAAAGTAGATATAGATAATAAATTGAGCATGATTGAGGGACACATAAAATGTTATTGAATTTATATACACAACTATGGGAACGATAAAGAGAGGAACCTATTTTAGTAATTGGAAGAGATTTACCATTGCCTATTTTGACTGCATCAGTACCTTGATAATCCGAATGAAGAATGAGATTATCTATGTCAAAGTTCATATGATGAGTGGCACTTGAGTCAAGTATCCATGGTTAGTGAGGTGGAACTTGTGAAGTGTTAGCAGTAAGATGAGAAGTAGGCCGAATGGATGATGATGATGATTGGCTTTGTTTGGTACGTGGTGAAGGACATTAGGGGGCAATATAACTAAAACCTGAACAGTTGTGACATTGAAGATGGGAACAATAAGGAGTACTAGACTGTTGTTGAATAAGAGAGCACATGGAATGCCAACCTCTGCTATATCCTCTGTAAGGACGTCCACCAAAAGCACCTTATGAAGAAAAAAAATGTCGTCCACCTCGCGAAGCATTATTGGTGGCCGAAGGTGCAAAGAAAGCAGATGGTGGTACTTCATTTATTGAAGAATTAGTAGGAGCGATATCATCTTCCTCACAAAGTAAAAGACCATAGAGTTCATCATATGTCATATCATCCTGGCATTGTTGAATAGATCGAATAAATGGTCTATAGGAAGAGTCTAAACCATTGAGAAGAAATTGAATTAAATCAACTTCTGAAATGGGATTGTCGAAAGTGGAGAGTTTATCAAACATTGATTTGGCCTTTTGAGCATATCGAGTGATGCTCTCTATTGGCTCTTTAGTTAATTTGAAAAATCGAGCTTTAATGGTTCTTCCTTGAGACTTGGATCCAGAGGCATAAGTTGTGACTAGTTTTATCCAAGCATCAAGAGCATTAGTTGCACCTACAATTTGTGGTATGAATGCCTCAAAGATTGAACCAACGATCCAGTGAAAGACCAACTGATCTTGTCGATACCATGCCAAAAATGCGGGATTTGGTTGGTTGTCTAAAGTCGAAGGAGGTGCTGCCATGGTGCCATCAACATTTCCAGCAAGATCATAGCTTCGCAAGAGAGGAAGCAATTGAGCCTTCCATAATAAGTAATTTGTGGCATTCAGTTTGATTGGCAATTGGTGTCGTTACAACTACAATGATGTTTATTGCATTAGTAGCCATGACAAAAAGAAAAAGAAAAAAATAAAGAGAATGGTTGTTAAACCTTAATACTACTATAATACCGTGAAGACAGTATATGAATGAGCAAAGAATTGATGTTGTATTGATATTCAACAATGTATTGCTTACATATTTATGTAATTATACCAATCATAAAGATGTAGTGAAGTACAAATAGGACTCTGTATAACACAAGTTTGTTTTGGTTGTTGCGCCTTATCAATAATACATGCATGTGAAACAAGTAAGAATTTTTGAAGTAATAACACTGAAAGCATATATAGAGATGTTCGTGGCTTTAAATATGAAACTAAACAGACATACGAGGACAGTCTAGTTTTTATTAAAAAAAAGATCCAATCTAAACAATATCCATTTTCTTAGTAATAAAAAAACATTAGGAAATGTAGGTCTAAAATGGATTGAAATGTGTTATAGGATAACACAATAGAGGAGGTGCCATAGTTCCTGAGAATCCATTGGAAATATTTATATTAATCTTTTCACCATTTTTAACTTTCCAATCAAAGCATTGAACCAAAGCTCCAATTGTTGCATGCATCAGAGTATAAGCATATGCAGAACCAACACATTTTCTCCTTCCACCTCCAAATGGAATGTAGCCACATTCATTACTTCTCATATTCATTTGATGTTGATCAAACTCTCCTGTGGCATTGATCAAAAACCTCTCTGGCACGAACTCATCAGGATCAATCCAAATGCCCGGATCACGCATTATAGCATAGGCATTGATTAGCACTTTAGTTTTTGCTTTTATATCAAATCCATTGATCTTACAATCTTTGGTGCATTCTCTACCTATGATGGCTCCTGGAGGATGTAATCTTAGAGATTCTTTAACAATGGCTTGCAGGTAAGGAAGATTTGGGGTGTCTGATTCTTTGACTAGCCTGTTGGAATTCACAACTGAATTAATTTCTTCTCTTAGCTTGTTGAAGACCTTGGGATTGTTGATTAACTCTGCCATTGTCCATTGTATTGCTGCTGATTGTGTGTCAATACTCGACATTAACAGCTCCTATACTCAAATAGAATCTATAAAGATTCAGTATGCTATAAGCATTGATTAGTAATTATATGAACATTCCATAAAAAGGAAAATGATTAGTGTCGTAGAGACGTCGCTACTAGCGCATAAAGACCAAAATGCCCCTTTTACTTTACTTTTTTATTTTATTATTAAAAAAAATTTTACAAGTTATGAATGTTTAAATCCTTACACGATGGGTTCACCCATGTGCAACTTTCGTTTTAGATTAAAAAAAATTTAACCAAAAAATTGAAATTTGAAAAAAAAAAATTATGTTACGAGTGTTTAAATCCTTATACGACGCTTCATCTGTGTGCAACATAGGTTTTAAATTCCAAAAAAAAAATTATTATCACCAAAAATTTAAAATTTAAAAACAAAAAAAAGAAATCAACTTGGGGGCAAAAGGGACATTGCCCCCCACCAGCGACATGTATGCCGATCCCCATAAAAATTATCGTTCGACCAATAAGCAGGGTGATTTTGCAAGCTGTGGAATATCCTTCATTTGACATGAGATTAAAACCACCAAAGCTACCAATTTTTGTTCAGGGAAATTCTTTTTAGATTAGATCTATGATGGACCACTATTCTGGCCTTTTCAATCTCTTAAAAAAAATTGTTTTAAAATACTAGGTATTATTTTTATCAAAAATATTGTCTACTGAATTTTTTTCTTTTGCTACTGTTAATTTAAAAAAAAAGACCTGACAAGAATTCAAACAATTAACCTACATTATCATCTAAGGATCACATTGAGAAAATACTAAGGGCCTCCTCACTCATTTTAAGATCTCACTACTATTACTAGATGAATAGTAATGTACATGCAGAGTCAAATTTTTTTTACAAACCTTACCTTTCTATTTGCATATCTCTACGTATAGGGTCATGCATGTAAATTTAACAAAAAATATTTATCTTTTAGTATCCATGCATGAATGTCGCTACTAATGACATTCAAGTGGTTTTTCTTCTCATTTTGAAATAAAAATTAATAAAAGTATTGCTTATTAGAAAAAAAAAAAAAAAAATATATATATATATATATATATATATGGGGCCAATTTGTGGACTCCATCTATAAATATAAAATGGTAAATTAATGGATCTACTTACTAGAATGAAATGCTTGATTTGAGTTCTTGTTAACTTCACTTCAGCATTTGTGTTTCTGTAAGTCTGCAACAAAATATCCATCACATCCTTCTCTGTATTTTCTCCACCAATATTCACTAAATTTTCTTCATAATCCTTCATGACCTGCTCTATTACTTCATCATACTTCCACATTGCCTCCTCAAGCTTTTTCCCATGTCCGAATAGATCAATCTTCTTGAGAAGTCCAAACACTTCACTGAAACCTAGCTTAGCTCCTGTATCCATAATTTCAGACACCAACTTCCTCATCTTCTTAGCTTCATTCTCATTACTATTATTAGCGAATCTCTTGCTCATTGCCAGTTTACATACAAAATTGTTCGTCAGTGTTTCGAACTCCACATTCAAATCACACGGCTCTCCTTCTTTCGCTAACTTCACAATCGATTTTAAGAGATTCTCCACCTCCTTCTCCTGGATACGGTTGAACCGATCATATTGTGCACTTCCAAAGAGCTGAGTCATGCATAGCTTTTTCATGAACTGCCAATATGCATCGTATGGGCCAGCAATGAATCCTGTTCCTTTGTATATGTTGTAATCTGTTGGACCCAATTCAAATCTAGAAGCAAAATGTAGATCGTGGGTTTTGAAGATCTCTTTAGCAATGGCTGCAGTTGAAGCAACAACAAAGGTTGATGAAACTAAGCGTATTCGCATTAGGGTTCCATAGCGGCGAGCTAGGGTTTGAAAGGATAGTGGAAATGGAGAGCCAACTAGATGAAGGTGGCCGATGATTGGCAGAGCCAGCGGACTTGGTGGGTGTCGAATTGCCTTGCTATATTTTATGCAACTTCTAATGAGATAACGGACCACAAATGTAGAAATGAGTGACAGAATGAACAAAATGCAGTAGTCAATAATGGTATGATCACTAGTGGCTGCCATGGCAATGGAAGTCATATAGCTAATGCAAAAGGGAGATTTCGCATATAGCTAATGCAAAAGGGAGATTTCGTCTTACAGATTTGATTAGGCTTGCAAGAGCAGAAGCATATTTGGAAGATACATTTATAAAATTTATGCTTGGAAAGTACCATGCATGTGAGTTCCGAAACTTGAGGCTAAATTAATTACATAGTATACGTACGAAATAAAAGAAAGTCAATTTAGATGTAATAGAATTATTTAAGATTTTTTTTCTCTTTTTTCGATTTAAAATGCTTTTATTCAATATTACTGCACTTTGACTAATTTGGTTCACAAGAATTACAAAAAAATTTCAACAATTAAATTAACATGGTCGCTAGTATTTGAAACATTGAGTAAGTAAGACTTTTCAAAAATAAATATTGAACTCTAAAAAGTTAAATTAGAAGAACTAGCTGATAATGTAGATGTAATACACCAATTGCCTTGGAAATTAAAGATAATTTTGATGATCATATATATATATATATAATTGATTGTTTTTGTTTAAACAACATCATAAGTTCTAGCCTTGATCTATATATAGTTATTTTAAATAAGTTGTGAAAGATTTTTGCCGTTTTTATAATTCTATTTTAATCGAATCGAATCAATTAAAATTTAGTGAATTTATATATATAGTTTAGAATATATATATAATTTAAATAGTGATACAAATTTCTCGTACTGTTAATCTCTTGGGTTTGAGACTATTGACTTTACCATATGCCTAATGAGATGCATGCATGGCTCAGTTTGGAGCAAAGCCTGGAGACTTTGACAATATAATATGGGTTAGCGTGTCCATTGGTATTATACAAGATGAAGCTGCTGACTTTGCAAGATTCCCAAGGATTCTAGGACCAAGACTTGCGGGGAAAACATAGATGCAATTGGTTGGTTTATTGAATCTTTGCATAGATCTATACTTTCTCCTTCTCATAATTAATTAAGTTCAGTTAATCTTATAATTGTAGATTTAACTTTTTTATTGGTCTCATATTATAGAGTATTTTTCTTTTTGAACTTATTATAAATTTTTTATTTGAAACACATTTTCTTATGAACCATAATAATTTTAATAAAAATATAAAATGTTATATATATATGAACTACTAGTATTCAAAACTCATTGAACTCTAATTAATTCAATTCGATCCGACATGACCACAAAAATGATAAAAATTTATCAACAACTATTTAACGCCATTACGTATACTATGGCTCGAACTCGAGAAATCATTTAAGCGAGAACAGTCTCTGCCGGCTATATAAATATATATGAAAGTTAAATTATACTCATAATTTTGAAACAGAAAATATATGACATAAGATATTGATGAATGTTAATTATAAGCTAACTATTGATTCTGGGGGAAATTAATTTGAATTTAAAAATTAAATTCAAAGACAAATGCATTTGACTAGCAAACAAAGTTTCAAGACAAATTCCAATGGTTAGTTTAAAAAGATTGAGAAAAATTTCTTAATTCTTCAATAATTTGAATTTAGTTTTTGAAACTAAAAAATATAAAGTTTTAAGGGCTCCAAAATTATAAAGGATAGGCCTTTAATATTGTTTTGAGAGAAAAAGATCAGATATCACAACTCTGAAAAAATTAATATGAAATATCAAAAAAGAACAAACAATTCCTATAAAACATTTATGTACAACTTTTATTGATAATATAAGAATTTCGAACATAACCTAGGAGATATTGGTAATGGTAATATCGTATAGCTTTAGTAAAGAAATTAAATTATGACAAAAGAAAAATTAAAAAAAAAGGGGTATATCATATCAGCCTTACTAAAATTTCAATATTATTAGAAATATTATATTTTTAATATATAAATATATTATAATTATTTAAAAAATATAATTAGACATATCAATTACTAATACACTTTAAATTATTTAGTAAATCATATTATATCAAATTTAAAAAATTTAAATTTAAATATATAAATTATAAAAACTAAGATTTAGATAAATCAATTGTAATTCAACAATTATATAATTCTTTAATATCAAAACATTTTTAGTTCAAATTTAATATTCTTATTTTTATTTTTATTTTTTTACTAATAATTGAATTGTAATTTTATGCAGCTAGATTAAAGATTAAACTAGTCGTGATCTGCTCATTGTGCAGATTTTAAATAATATACACATTTTAATATGATTATTAAATAATTTTAATAAATTTAAAACTAAAAATTAATTAAATATAAAAGTGAAAATTTAGAAAGTTATTATAACATTCATTTAATAATTTTTTTATCAAAATTACATATGTATTTTTAATATGTATGGTAATAATAATAATTGGAGAAATAAAATAAAAAATGAAAAATAATTGATAAATTATACATTTTGCTTATATTAAATAAAAAGAAAAATATTTTTTAATTGAATAAAATGTGGATGTTTTAATTAAAATAAAAGACATAATTTCTAATGAACAAAAGAGTAGTATTTTAGATGTAGTATAATTAAAATGTTTTATATTGAATAAAACATATGTGTTTGAAAATAAGAATTTTTATAAAGAGAGAAAGATAAATAAATTGATGTGTATAATATTTACATGTTATTTAAAGCATATTATTAAGGAGTTTTTGTTTGATATTAATTAATTTTCTCTTTCGTAGTTAAATCTAAATAGGAAGTCCAAAAGGAATATGGTGCAGAGTTGACATGGCATTCGTCATGGCTTGCCCAAGCCATGTGGTTATTTGCAAGCTAGAAGGAAAGGAGACATTTCAACATGACATGTGGGAAGGTGTGATCCAAACCATGTGCATGACCCATGCATCATGACACAACATGCGTCATGGCTTGTCTAAGCCATGACCAAGCCATGACAAACATCAAAATAAGAAGAATAAGGTTGCATGCCTTACTGAAGCCGTGAGTTAAGCCATGATACAAGTCATATCGAATATAAAGTGTTTTCCTTGCCCAAGAAGAAAGAGAATTTTAAGGGTTTTCAAGTTCTTTACCAGGTGGACTCTACAAAAGGGAAATTGTGAGAAGCTAGAAAACATCTTTTTGACATCAACTGGAGGCCACAAACAGGAGCTAAACAGAGATCGAAGAAGATTTGTGCAATAATTCAAGTGTTTTTATTAATTCTTCTTCTTCTTTAATTCTTTAAATTATGTTTGAGTGCTTCGCCACAATCATGCATGGCTAATTTTTTATTAGAGTTTAGGTTAGGAGTAGCTATTTCATGACATGATTAAACACAATTTTTATTATTATTTGAATTGATTTTCAGTTAATTCTATAAATTGGAATTATTTTTATGCTTTCATTCTTGGCCAGTTTGGTTGCATGCTTATGGGTGTTTTTACCAACGAAAGTTAGGAGAATTCACTCGCTTAAAATTCATAGGACTTAGACCACTCGACCACAAGAGTAAGCGTGCTCTACGGGGAACCATGATAGTAGACAAGTGTTTACGGTGGTAAATTAATTGTTAAATAAGTTAATGAGTTTAGATAAATCTCTTAACCACAAGAGTACGTTAAATATTAGTCTTTGCATATGTAATTGAACTCGAGAGAGTTTTTAGGTATTTTAAAATAATTACCCTTAACTGATATCAATATTTTTCAATTAGTTTGTGTTTATGATTGAATTGGAATAGTGAATGCTCTAAGTTTCCAATTATTTAATTTTAATTTAGTTTAAATTGATGTTATTTTATATTATATTTGCTAAACTATTTTTATTTGATTTACTAGTTAAGGTTATAAGTAAAAATATTGGTATTCAATATACAATCCTCATGAGAATGATAACTTTTTATACTGCAATCACGATCCATGCGTTTGCGAGTTTTGAACGCAACATAAATAAATTAAAAATTAAATATGTTACATTAATTTTATTTTTTAAATTTTTATTGCCATTATTTTTAAATATAATAGAATTTGTTTTGAGACAATTAAATTACTATTGGAGCATGTATAATAGTGTTTTAGTTAAGAAAAATTTTTAAAAGTGAAATTTCTAATGGTTTAGAAAAAATGATTGAGTGATTTGAAATTTAAAAATATGTATTATTATATAAAAGCTTTTAGAATTTGAGTAGTGTTAGAATATGTATAATAGTGTTTTAGTTAAAAAAATAATACTAAAAAATTACAATAAATATTTTATTTTTAATAAAAATTAAAAAATCTAAGAATTTAACACGTTAGATTTTAGGATAAATACTCAAATATGAAAATAGACACTTATTAAATTTTTAATTTAATAACTTTGGAGCTCAACATTTAATATATATATATATATATATATATAGATTTTTGAGTATATTATTCTGTTTATATTGGTCATAGTCTGCACATTAGTCTAACGAATTCAAAAATTATTACTCAAGCTCCAATGAAAATTTAGAAGTCAATAGTTTTTAACTTTATAGTGGCTAGCTTTAAACTCAGAATGTCCATTATATGACATTGATGTTACTTTTTTTTTTTTAGGATCAACATATGTTCAGTTTGTATTTCTCTTTTAGGTTATATATCTTTTTTCTAAAAGAAAAAAATATAAATGTAAAATTTTTATGTCATAATTTCTTTCAGATGTTCGATAGAATTTCATTCTTATTCAAAAAAAAATTTGAAAAGGTTTTAATATTTATATTGAGTTGGGTCCGGGTTAGAATTGTATCATAATCTACTCGAAATTTAGCTTCATATCAGTTTGTTTGATTTTGAATATTGAAACTCATTTGAGGGAGGAGTCAAACTTTATGATAAACTCTACTTGTTAAACTTGTGGAACAACAAATTTGAATGAATAATCATGAGATAGCTTGTAATTTTAATATATCAATAATTTGATTTATATATAATAAATATAGTAAGTATAAAAATTATTTAAATATATTATTAGAATAAATTATGATTTGTATTATAATTTATTTTTAATGAATAATTTTAATTTATAATTTATAATTTTTTTAAAAAATTTATTCATGCTCATTTAGTCTCATAAATAGTTGGCAAAATAAGCTTTTATAATAATGAAAAATAAAATCCAAATTAATTAAAATTTGATTTGATACAACTTGTTTACACCACTAATTTTAATTAGTAACAGAAACTTCATGAAGTTTAGAGAGTTTTAGGGAGTGTTGACTATATAAAATGGGATGAACACGTGGACACATAAAATGGTTGAACTCATGTGACATGGCTTTTATTTTGAGGTTTAATTTATACTACTTATGTCACTTAAACTCTTTCAAAACTCATGTGATATGGCTTTTCAAATGTAGGATTTATTCACATTTCTACTGTCCTTTTTTTCAAGTGCAATTGAGTTTCGACCACTTTTTACTTGTCAAATACAATTTGAAAACATCCAAAATTACAAATGGAATGATTTGACTACACTCAAAATTATAAACTGATCAAAATAAATTTTAAATATTTAAACACGAGTTCAAGATTACTTAATATCATGTAAAAAATTTTTGAATTTAAAGAATATTAGCTTATATATGCATATGGACATATAAATAAAATTAACCTATGTAATATAAAATTAATTGACTTTTGTGTTAATATCTAATTTACACCATTTAAACTCTTAATTGTATATTTCAAAGGTGAGTTCCGCATTTTCAATAATTAAAATCACAAATGATAATGAAAACATTTTTAGAATTACGTCGTAATCTATATATTTAAATGATTACCAAAGAGAATGCGACGTACGTGGAGTTCAAACCATCATGGGAGACTTCCTAAGGGAAAGTCTTCCCACCCAAGCCTCTTGGCCTGGGTATGATCTAAGTATTAAATATTGAAAGATGTGTGAATTATTAATTAATTAGATGCTTATAGACATACAGGCATATTCTATGCCTTTTGTCGCCAATAAGCCGACAGGTGTGGTGACTATAGAATATTCTCCTTGCGGCCAAAGAATAGATATATATCGATTATACCTATAATATATAAACATACGGATGGAAGGAAACAAATAAAATTATAAAAAAATATATTTATTATTATATTAAAAATAAATAATTTAGTTATTTATTAATAAAAATTAAATTAATTAAAATATAATTTTAATTTAATTAAAATTATATTTTCTACTCTAATTAGGGTAGCTTCTATTTTATTTCTAATAAAAAGTATATTAATTAAAATATAATTTTACTTTAATTTAAAATATATTTTCTATTTTAATTAGGTTTACTTCTATTTTATTCCTAATAAAAATTAAATTAATTAAAATTTTAGTTATAAATTTTTAAAAAGTATATATTTCTATTTCAATTAGGTATTTTATCTAATGTAAATCAAATTAGATGATAGAATTTTATAAGTCTTACAAAAATTTAATAAGTAAACAATTGAAATCAAAATTAATTAATTTTATAAAATAATTAATTATGAAAAGATAATAACTTCAAAAATTTTAAAAGATTGTTGTAACACCCTACACATTTAGTATTAATACACATCAATATATCTCATACTCATTATTAATCATCATTTAGTCACATGTAATTATTATACACACGTTTATACTTATCCGTACACACATACAAATATTTTACATTAACTAATGGGCATATGTATGCTACAAGGAGAGAGAGAGTCTGGATTCGGCCGACAACCTATGCTCCATGCTTTAACTACCATGCTATATGCTTTAAAATAGTCACACTTCAAGCTTCTCTA
>CATIWM010139117.1:0-26210 GCA_949671775.1 Mallotus repandus
AAAAAATAATGGAGGAACAAGGAGAATACAAAATGGGGGTAAAAACGAAAAAAATAAAAAAAATAGTACTCCTGAAAATAAAAAAAGGCATTTATGTAATTAATGAAAAAAAGGGACATTTTGATGAAAATTGAAGCTAAAAACATGTACATTTGTATAACTTTCTCTTTTCTTTTTGTTATTTTGGGCCAAAAGCCCATTTAAAGAAGAAATTGGGTTAAAAAAAATTTTTTAGCTATCACTTTTATGGGCTCATTTTGGACTTTTCATCATCAGACTTTTCTAATTTTGGATGGATCAAAACTGAGTGTCTACAACCACAGAATGGAAATTTCTTTAAAATGAAGGGGGAACGAGGCTCCTCCAAGGAGTTGCTTTCTCTTTTTTGACTTCTTCACGTCACTTTTAATTTGCTTAGTCTTCATTTGCGTTAATTGTGGCTTTATTCTTTAATTATGCATTTTTTTTTTATTAAAGCACAAAAGAGAAATGGGAAGCTTGGTGGAAACTTTCAGGTCATATTTTGTTTATAAAAAAAATGATTTCTTGAGTGTTTCATTTCTTTGCTTTTAGTTAATTCAATTGTTATATTCATATCAAAAGCATAACGCTAACGCTTCGTTGGCACGAGCCCATGCTCTACTAAACTTGAGTCGTTTCATAATATCGAGCATCTAAGTCCAATAACTGAAGCTGGCACACTCAAGTCACTTCTATAGTACTGATGTTTAATCTTAGGTCACTTTTATAGTACCGAGCATCTTAAATTCTTGTATATATGAAAACTAGCACCCTCAGGTCGCTTTTACGGTACTGAGGTTCAATCTCAAAATTCCAACTTTAGCTGGTTTCATCAGGTATTTTCCATAACATTGATGGGTTAATCTCTCGAGACGTTTCATAAACACCGAGCATCTATAAGTCCAGCTGACATTTTCATATTATGCTACTCTGACATCAGGAATTCTAAAGACTGGATATCAAGCATCTTCATCATCAATGACTGAGGCTGCCCACTTCAGCTCACCCATCAGCATCAACCATGATTTTCAGTCTCTTAGCACTCACTACTCCGAGTTATTATCAACAAATCTCTGACCTCCAGAAACCTCAGACATAAATATCCGAACAGATTTTCAGGGGGGGAGGAGGGAGGGGACTCTTGATACCCCACATGTATATTACTATTCAATTGATGAATTATTTTCCTTAATAAGGGTTACTTGTAGAGAAAGGATAACCAATCCAAATGGGAAGACAAGTCCTCTATCAAGTAGACTTCCGGATTAAGAAGGAACTCTCCAATTAGGCACAAGTCCTACATGAAAGAGGAATCTTATTCCTCTCAGTTTTGAGCACTACACTCTCTATAAATACCGCTCAACTCTCCTATTATTCATTCTATTCTTTTAGCTTACTACTCTCTCTTTATCTCTCTAAATTCTCTCTCTATCTTCTTTGACTTAAGCATCGAAGGGTTTGTGGGGGAAACTCCAGATCTCACCTTACCCTTTGCTGATTACTTGACCACAGGACTCGAAGTTCCGGAAATCAAGTTATCAATTTTATAAAATTTAATGATCAATGCCCTTTATTTGAGGGAAAAAAATAATAACTAGAAAGGTAAAGATTTTGAATTTTTTCAAAAACCTTAAAAACTTCTCAATTTTCGATCCATCAAATCGTGAATTAAAATAGTTTTAGAAAAAAATCTTCATTTACCATCTATTTTCTGAAATAAAATAAAATTAAAAATTTTGTACTCAGTTTTTTCCCTACATTTATTTTAAAAATCTTAGATTATTATCTCTTATTTTTCCCAAATGAATAAATGCATAAATGACGTCTGCATTTTTTCACTTTTACTATTATGGTGTTCAAACAATTTTTGTTTACAATTAGGCGTATACACCCGTAAAACTATTCTAAAATGGTGTCTCTAGTAGGTTTTAAAGGTTAAAATACTTATGTATCTTATTTTAAATAGTAAATTGACTTAAATACTCTTCTCTTATATTAAACTTTATTTTCTTTATTATTCTAATTATTCTTTTTAAAATCATTAGAAATGAAAAAAAGTATTTTTATTTTCTTTTTATTTTATTAATTATAGTGGTTGAATTTCTTTTTTATTTATGATTTTATTCAAATAAAATTTTTATTTATTAAAAATTATTTTATTTTTTATCATTTAATTATAATAAATAAACTTTTAATTATATTTTTATTTTAGTTAAATTTTATTTTTCTTTTCATTTTTTTAGGTAAATTTAAAAATAATTTGATATTTTATTTTTTTTAATAATATTCACTACATTTTTCTTTCAAATTTAATATATATAAGTGAAAAAATAAATTTTTTAATTTAAAAAATAAAAAATGAAGCTAATATATAAAAAAGGACATTTAAGTCAATTTATTTCTTAAAATAAGACATAAACATTTTAACCTATAAAACTTATTAGACACACCATTTTAGAAATTTTTTATAGGTTCAAATGTTTAATTGTAAAAAAAATTGTTCGAACAACAAAATAGTAAACGTGAAAAAGTTCAGACAGAATTTATATATTTATTGCTTTGTATAATATATAAATTAAGATTTATCTTTTTATACTATTGATGTAAGTTAGGATGCCAGAAATATCCACCAATCCAATTTTAATGTTACATTTAAATACGAGAAAATATTTTATTTTCTCAAAAGTATTTATATGAAAAATATCTTCTACAAACAAATTAATGTCTATGGAAAAAATTAATAAAGCCTAAAAGTTACTTCCATTGTCCAAGGGATGATTGAGCTTATTCATAGAGAAAGCTAAATCCCTATACGATAATCCACCAATTAAACGATAACCCAAATTAAACCACTTCAAACTATTTAAAAAAATCTATAATTACCCATTAAGGGTATTGAGAAAAAAGAAACAAATATATATATATATATATATATATATATATATGAAAAAATTTTGGTATATAAGATAGGAGATACATAATAACTCCAGATGTCCAATTTGTGTTCACTCGTAGAAGAGTAATAATGTTGTGCATTCACTGGCCAAAGATGTTTTACAGTGTAATTCTGATTTTCTTGTTCATGGATCTGTCTCATCTTTTGCTATATCAGCTGTTGTTAATGACTCTGCAATGATTTCTTCTTCATACAATTGGTTTTATTCCTTAAAAAAAATATAGGAGATACATATTTGTTTGGGGACAAGGAGCAATACTTGAAAAGGATGAGCACTAAAAAAACAAAGAAAAACATGTTTGCATCATAATGATGCAACCAAAGAAAATGATGTGATAAAAAGAAATCAAATTTGACATGGAAACTAGTCGAGTCGCAACTCAGAAGTCACGTGAAATCAACATGGGGATCATGCAACCAGACTAGTCACGTGAAATGAGCATGGGACATGAACTTCCGCACAAACTTTTCACTTTCATGTCCTATCCGTATTCTCAATCAATTGTTGTGCCATCGTGATTTTAACGCTTCTATTTTCATGGTGTTTTTCTCCTTTTATAAAATTTTTTTTATATTTAAAATATATATAAATAAATGCTAAAAAAATTTTATCGTCTCTTAAATTTATTCGGTTCAAATTTGATATTAGTTAGAATCCTTATCTCTTATAAATATAAGATATCAAAAATAACATATAAAAAAAATAACAACCTAATTTATATTTGATATTTTTGTCATTATTCATTGTCGACTCGATATAAATGATTTATCTTTATTGACTTCAATTTCATCAAAAAATTTATTTTATTTTTAAATAATTTTTAAATAAAATTTATGTTCAAATAAATTTTAAATTCATTTAAACTAAATATATTTCATTAATAAAAATTAATTTAGTTTTAAATAACTTTACAAAATTAAAAAGTTGAAATTCAAAATAAATTTTATAAAGTTTTCATTTAACCAAATATATTTATTTGGATTTGCAAATGAATTTCACAATATTTTATGAAATTCATTTGAACTAAACGGACATTTATCCCTTATTTGGTTCAATTTCATTAAAGAATTCATTTCATTTTTAAATAAATTTCAAATAGAATTCATTTCCAAATAAATTTAAAATTCATTTAAACCAAACATACTTCATTAATAAGAATTGATTTAGTTTCAAATAATTTTATAAAATTAAAAAATTAAAATTTTAAATAAATTTTATAAAAATTTTATTTAAATTAAATAAATTTATTTAAATTTACAAATAAATTTTATAAAATTTATTTGAACCAAATAAATCTTTAATGTTAAAGAGTGGGTAGAAAAATAAGAAAAAAAGAACGTGAAACTAAGTAAACGTGTTGTAAAATAAGAAAGTGAGAGATGAGAATTCAGACATATCTTTATCGATTGTACTAAATAATTCTAACCCCCTTTGAAAAACCAAAATCATGTGTTTATCATTGTTGCATGAAATAGAAGGTTCTTCTTTGCACATTTCACACATTTTATAGGGAAGATATGAAAAGAGTTTGAAAATATCACCGCAGATATTTGGTTAAATGGACTAATTATATACTTCAAGATAAAATTTGTGCATTTTGCAAGGACCAAAACTGTTTGGTTGGACAATGTCAGAGCACTCCTTTCTATGAAAACACCCTTTGCTCCAATAATAATATAATCTTTCTGCTGCTTTTGGGACCGCTACCTTTACACTCTGTAAGTCACATGTGCCCTACATTTGCTAGCTAAATTACTTAAAAAAAAATTTGGTTGCTTATAAGCATGAGAAGCTCTTGGAGTTCGTTCAATCAAATTGATACTCCCTCCAGCTAGAGTTCCTAACTATTACATATATACTAGAATGGTGACCATAATTGCCTAGCATTGATTGATGCCAAGCAAGTATTGGTCATAATTTTTAACTTAAAATGGTTTTTGACTTTTTATGGAATTGTTAAAATTGAATTCTAGATAGATTTCAAGAGTTAATAAATAGTAAAGAGAATTCCATGTACGTATTCTCCATCATACAGTTAATATATTTTTTAAAGGGATATTACATAAAAAAAATTTAACTTTTAGGGGTACTTTCAAATAAAATTCTATCTAATTTTTTCTTTTAAATATAACCATAATCTTTGAAATATTATCAAAAAAAACCCTTCTTAAATAACTATACTGGCAATGCTGAGTTTTTTGTTGAAATTTCATATAATTAGTATGCTAAGTTGAAATTTCATATACCTAATATGCTGAGTTTTTTGTTATAATAACTAAGTTACACTTTTATCTGTCTAAACAATTTGCTAATCCAAAATGAAACACTCAATTGGAGGGGAGAAAATAACAATTTAGGGGCAAATGCATCAGTTTCATCTCCTGTTACCAGTACAGTCATTGAAGTGGGCCCCATGGATCATAAAAAAACAGTTTCATCTCCTGTTACCAGTACAGTCATCCAATTAAGGATTTTTTTATAACATTTTAAAGGTTGTGGTTATATTTGAAAAAAAAAATTAAATAGGATTTTATTTGAAAGTACCCCCAAAAATTGAAATTTTTTATGTAATTTCCCCTTTTTTAAAAGATATGTTAATAGTATAGAAAGTTTCTTTCACATCATTTTTAGAACTGAATTTTAATAAAATTATATATCGATTATTGTGTTACACCTTATCTGAAAAGGTCATTTTTATTTTAAATTTTGAAAAACAAGTAGAGATAGCCCTTGTGTTTGTTGAGTTTTTTTTTTATATTCATGATGATTTCACATGTGATACTCCTTAGGTATATTCCTATTCCATTAATAAATTATCTTTCTAATTAAGGGTAACTTGCAAAACAAGAAAGTTCAAATCCGGGTAGGCAAAAGAGTCCTTTATCAAGAAGACTCTCGGATCTAGAAGGAAAGCTCCTAAATAGGAATGAGTCCTACACAAAAGAGGAATCATATTCCTCTAAGGTTTGCATATCTCATTCTCTATAAATACTCATTACTTCTTCTCTTATTATTCATTCTATTCTTTTAGCTCTCTATTCACTTTAAATTCTCTCTCTACCCTCTCTGACTTAAACATCAGAGGGTTTATGGGGGAAACCCCACATCTCACTTTGCTCCTTTTGTTAGTTGCTTGATCGCAGGACTCGGAGGTTCCGGAATCAAGTTATCAAGTGGCGCCGTCTAAGGGGAAATCCTCTTGAGTCAAAACATCACCAATCTACAAAGCTAAGCAACCTTAAATATGGCATCCAACCCACCACCAACTACTAATACTCAGATCAATCCGCGAGGAACAACCTCAGAGGCTTCCATTAACCCATCAGCCCCTATTCCTCTCATTAACCCATCGGCCCCCATCTTGCCCATCAATTCGTTGGCTCTTATTCATAACATGGGACCATCATCTCAAATCCCTTTTTTCAGAGTCACCCAAGGATGGGCAACCCCAGGCATGAGCTTTCCTTACTATGCCCTATTGTATCATGCTAGTAGACCTATTCCTTATGTGCCTTTCCCAAGTCTTTCAGGAACCCTATCACATGCACACCAGACCTAAACACAGTAACAAATACACTCAACCTACCTCCCGTAGATAAAAAGGCAATGATCCAAAACATCCAAGCCTAGATGACCCTCATGCAACAGCAACTGAACGCCCTGGTCCAAGAGAATAACCTCGAAATGGTCAATCCGGAGAACAATGTGATTATACTGCTTGTGGCAACTTAGAGTGCTCCCGGAAGGGACAAAAAGGCTTAGAAAGATCCCGAAGGGGAGTCAAGCAAAAGTCCTCTTACCTTAGATGACTCCCAGATAGCTCAAAAGATAGAACAAGTAATCCAGAAAGCTTGAACGGGACTAAGAAAGGAAGATGAGTGTGTCCTAGAAGGGAGAACGCTCTTTGTGAGTAGAATAATTAGAATTGTGACTCCGTCCAAATTCAAACTACTATAACTTGACCAACACGATGGAACAGGAGATCCAATCATCCACGTCTCTTTATTCCAGACTAAAATGATGCTCCAAAATGTGAATGATGGCATCTTATGCTGAGTCTTCCTAAGCACGCTCACCAAAATCACTCAAAGGTAATTTCATAAACTTCCTAAGAATTCCATTTCATCTTTTGAAGAACTAGTGGAGAAGTTCAAAACTTGGTTCATCACCAATGTTCAACCTGCAAAGAATATAAATGATCTATGAATGTGCAAATAGGAAGCCATAGAGTCACTAAGACGCTATTTAGATAGATTCAACAAAGTTGCTATACAGATCGAGAACTTGAGTGATGAAGTGGCCATAGACGCAATAAAGAACGGAACGCGGCTAGGGAAGCTCAAAGATAAGATCATGATTAAAGAGCCTATCGCTTTCTCTGAGGTAATGTCTATAGCAATGAAATTAATAAAACTGGATGAAGATAGAAGAATGCATCGGGATGATGACAGAGTGCCCTTCAACAGAGAGGAAAAGCCAGAATTCAGAAAGCCTAAAGTTCAACATTCGATTTTTAGAAATCTAACTGAAGGGTTTAGAAGAGAAATCCAAAGTTATACGCTTTTGAATGCTTAAGGTCAGCGATCCTTATGTGGATCAGGCAGAATAGAGTCAGAATAACTCTGGTCAAAAGATTGTGTCCTTCCAAAAAAGGACCATTAAATAAGAGGTACTATTATTAGTATCACCAGGATTATAGGCATGACATTGATGTATGCCGAGAACTTAAATGGGCTATTGAGCAATTGATAAAAAATAGAAAGCTAGGTAGGTTCATGGATAATGGAAGAAGGGATCGAGACTCGGATGATCAAGATAAGCCGGATCAAAAGAAAGTTCATAATGAAGTAGTCGAAGTCATTAATATGATAGTTTAAGGGGAAACACCAAATGAGAAAAGGTTAAAAAGAACTCAGAAGGAAGAAAGTTAGAAGCCAAAGCCAAACTCAATCATCACCTTCAGACCAGAAGATGGAGAACATGTTCGGCACCCTCAAAATGATGCCTTAGTCATAAGTGCCTACATCTAGAATTACTTGTAAAAAGGATTTTAGTGGATGATGGAAGCCTTATCAATGCACTTTCATGGAATGCCTACAAGGCTATGAGAGGCTCGGTCATTGATCTTAAAACTATTAAGAATTCCATCACTAGTTTTTATGGTGGGATAACCCAACCTATGGGGGTAGTAGAATTCGCAATAGAATTTGGAGACCGAGAAACCGGAGATATAAAAGCAGTCAGATCTTTGTTCAACATCGTAGACCTTCCACTCACTTATAATGGTATCATCGGAAGGCCTATTTTGTACGAGATTGATGCAGCCATAAGCATTAGGCGGTTGACCATGAAGATCGAGTCATATCAATACTCAGAGATCAATCCATGGCAAAACAGTGCTACCAATTGATTGTCAAGCCTCAGCTGGAAGCATTTCCCCTAGCATCTTTAAAGACAGAAAAATAAGGTGCCAATCCAGAACCAGTTGAGTAAGTCCAGACATTGTAAATAGATAAAGAAAAAATAGTCAGAATTGAAGGCGAGCTTGAGGGAGACATCAAAAAGAGCATCAGTGAAGTTCTTAACAAACACTTTAATAGTTTTGCCTCAAAAGCATATGAGATAGTGGGGGTTGTTATAAACCGAATTTTTACATATTATAAAATTTGATTTTGGGATTTGCAGTGTTAATAAATGTTTTATTAATTTTAATATTTGGTTATTAGTGAAATTTAATTTAAATTTTTGGTATTGAATATTATTTTAATATTACTAATATTAATATTATTATTTATGTAAACTATTGACTTAGTATATTTTAATACACTTTAAATATTGTTAAGTATATATATATGAATATGTTTATGTGGTGGAGAATAAGTATGGAGAAGATACTTTAAATTAAAAATATTATTTGAAATGTCCTTTTTGTACTTTCAATAAATTTTATATTGTAAAGTTTTGATAAAAAATTTTTTTTTTTTCAAAAACGTGCAGTATGTGTTTTGGCCATTTTCCCCTTATTCATTTCTTCTTCTCCTTCTTACTGTCAAAACTGACGCCACGCACCACCACCTGAGCCACAATCACCACCGCCTCTCCTCACCGCGCCTCCACCAGCTACAGCAAGCCAACGTCATCCTCCTCCCTCAGCTCCGGTGAAGCTTCTCTCTCCCTCTTCTCTCGATTTTTTAATTTTCTAGCAAGAACTTCTTCCCCTTGCCGGTGACGATTTCAGCCACCTTAGGCTAAGTTTGATAACTCGTTCTCTTCATCTCAGAGCGGGCTTCATTCTTCTTCAAAGAACCCATTCGATCTGAGCCTCTAACATCTCTAAATTTAGTTGTACCATGAGCTAGGCCTTTAGGACCGAGCCAGTCGAATCACAGTAGAGAAGCGCACACTTGTGAGTTATTATTATATGTGTGCATGCCATGTAGAAATATATTATTGGCATCCATGTTTTAAATAAATGTAAATTTCAATATAATATATTGCATTCATTTTAATTATTGTTATTATCGCATTATTTTATATATACGTTATATATATATAAATGCCATCATTATTTTTGTATTTTGGATATCATGCATATTTTATATAATTTCAATACTTTATTTTAATATAATATTTTAGATGATAGCTATAGAACGTGCTACCTAGTCATTTACACTAGGACTATTGCACAACAGTACGCTAGATGCTAGGTTGTGATATTGATTTATGTGTGAAATGATTAAATGTTATATTGAGAATTGTGGTTAAGAAGTGTGACTGCTGTAGCTCAGTTGACTTAGTGTTTTGGGGCCAGTCATGCAGGCAGTGAGACTGCAGGAGCTCGGTTGACTTTGTGTCTCGGGGCTAGTTCACTATCAATTTGGAAAAGTGAAATATTGTGGTATTTAAATGAGCCTGTTGGCTAGTGAGGTTCAGAGATCAAGGTTGCAGAAATTTTAGAGTTCTGCTCTGATCCTCCAGTAAACTAAAATACAAAAAAAAAATTCAAGCATCTGTGTGGATTGTATGTATATTTAAATACATATAAATATACAAATATTATTATTGATGCTTGTGTGTACGTGCATTAGGTTACATGCATACATATAATAATGATTCACTCAGTGAGATATGACTCCCCTCAATTATTTTTCAGGATTCTTCTCATCAGACCTTTCCTATTAGTTTTCTTTACCGGACTTTTTCTTCATCGGCCAATTTATGTAAATCTTGAACTATTACTCTCTTGTATTTATAGACGCTACAATAGTACTATATGTTATTGTAGTATGTTTTTAAATAATTATTGACTGAGATTGTGTATTTGAATGTTTGTAAAATATTTTATTTATATATTATTTATGGATATTTCATTATGTTATTAAAAGTTTTAATTCCTTGGTATTTTTTATAAGTATGTTGGATGTGTAATTTGTGTTTAAGGCTTGCTACGGGTTCCAGATTCGTGTGAATTCCCATTCTCTAGCACCGGTCATGACTCCTGGGTTGGGTTGTGACAAAGTTGGTATCAGACCCTAGGTTTAGAGTGGTTGACCTAGGTTGATTAAGTTTGATTTTCTTTGAAACAACTACAACAATTAGGTTCGACTATGTCTTTGAAAAGTCTTTATTGCTTTTAGTTTTCTACGTAACCGTTGGAGTGTTTGTTGTTGTCTGAACTTTTGCTTATTTTTCTCTTTTCAAAATGAGGCGAGCATGAGTTGCTCTACCGGTTGTTGAGGCCGATGATGGTGAGTCTTATCAGGATGAGGCTCAAGACCCTGAGCCGCTAGTTAGGTGAAAGGGTAGAGGTAGAGGTAGACCTTGAGGAGCTGCAGGTCGCCATAGGTAGAGAGAGTTATAGGATGAGGAACCTGCAGACTAGGAATTTGATGAAGTTGACTTTGCACCAGGAGTTCAGTAGGGTGCAGCAGCTATACCTCAAGTCATACCAGCTATGCAACCTCTATACCAGTAGGGAATTCAGGGTATATCAAACTTAGAGGCAGCATTGTTTTATGCCAGGGTCGGCAGGATATCATTTGATGGGACTTCAGACCCTTTGGATTTTCTCTACACGATCGAGTCGAGGACTCGGACTGCACACAATGACTATCAACGGATATTAATCGTCAAGTTATCAGTTGAGGGGTCAGCCCTAGATTGGTTTGTTCAGTTCATCCAGCCTCATATGATGACATTTACCTAGGCTCAGTTTAGAGAGCAGTTCATGAGACGTTTCTGCCCAGAGCCTATGCGGATGAGTTACAGACGTTGGCTGACGAATATTTCCAGAGGCGACAAGTCAGTAGAGGAGTACGCTAGAGAGTTCCTCATACTAGGTTAGTATGCAGAGGACTTGATGAGAGACCAGTATTTCACAGTCAGTACCTATGTCACTGGATTGGGTTTTATGTTCGCTGAGATGCTGACTACAGGCCTGATAGTTGAGTCTATGATTGAGTTGGCCAAGCAGATAGAGCTCAAATTGATCAGGCAAGGAGTTATGCCTGATTATTATCAGATGGGAGGTGTCTAGGCAAGAGGATCACAGAGCATTCAGTATACTAAATTTCAAATTGGCTCCAATAGTCAGCGGAGAGGATTTGCTCAGTAGGGCGAGAGACCTCAGCAGAGAGTTCATAGGAGCAATAGGCATGGCCGTAGTGGAGCCCGCAGGCCTATTAGATTTGGTTCTGGTGCTATCAGCAGCAGCAGCGGCCAGAGTTTCAGTTATGGCAGCACAGGATCTGTAGCCAATGCTTGCAAGATGTGCGGAAGACCCATCAAGGACAGTATTTCATGGCTCCAGGGCATGTTTATGATGTGGAGAGATGGGACATTTTGCCAGAGCATGTCCTTACTCAGGCTTTCAACAATTTTTACAGCATTCCACTGCCAATGCAGTTCAAGCTCCCTATCAGCCACCACCAGCTCAGTATCAGAGTACTTCACAGTTTATGGCCCAACAGGGGCGAGGTAGAGGAGGAAAAGGTAGTGCGAGAGGCTTTGGTAAGGCTTCCACCAGCCAGCAGGGAGGCAGAGGACAGACCAGAGTCTTCACTCTCACCCAGTAAGATGCTCAGGCATCCTATTCCGTTTTCGCAGGTACACTCTTGGTATGTTTCTTTGATGCTAGACTATTGTTTGATCCGGGTGCTATTCATTCTTTCGTGTCCCCTGTTTTTGCTTTGAAGTCGGGTTGGCAAGCCGTGAGGATGTCAATTCCTTTATCGTTTGCCACACCTCTAAGTAATTCATTGGACACCAATGTTGTGCCTCCCGGGTGTCCGGTGTTGGTAGAAGGAAGAGAATTGTTAGTGGACTTGGTATTGTTAGATGTGATGGATTTTGATGTGATCCTTAGAATGGATTGGTTATCTCAGCACTATGCCACAGTTGATTGTCAGAGTAAAGAAGTGATTTTCAAAATTCTGAATGATAAAGAATTTAAGTTTGTGGGTGATAAGAGTTATGCACCTCATAATCCTATCTCCGCCATCACGGCTAAAAAGATGTTCAGAAAAGGATGTCAGGGATACTTGGTATTAGTCAGGGATACTAC
Source organism: Mallotus repandus (assembly GCA_949671775.1). Lineage (NCBI taxonomy): Eukaryota > Viridiplantae > Streptophyta > Magnoliopsida > Malpighiales > Euphorbiaceae > Mallotus > Mallotus repandus. The sequence continues at coordinate 12,541 of CATIWM010139117.1, forward strand.
AGTAGAGAAGACATCCTTCTCAGATGTTCCAGTAGCATGTGAGTTTCTAGATGTCTTTCCTGATGGGTTGCCAGGTTTACCACCTCATAGGGAGATCGAATGTTGTATTGATGTGGTCCCAAGCAGAGCTCCTATCTCGATGCCGCCTTATAGGATGGCTCCAGCTGAGTTGAAAGAGTTAAAGGAGCAGTTGCAAGATTTACTGGACAAGGGTTTCATTAGACCCAGTGTTTCTCCTTAGGGTGCACCAGTCCTGTTTGTGAAGAAAAGGGATGGTACTCTTAGACTGTGCATTAATTACAGAGAACTAAACAAGGTGATAGTTAAGAACAAGTATCCTCTTCCGAAGATAGATGATTTATTCGATAAGCTTCAGGGTGCACAGTTCTTCTCTAAGATTGACTTGAGGTCAGGTTATCATCAGTTATGGATAAGTGAAGCCGACATTCCTAAAATGACATTCCGTACTAATATGGCCACTATAAGTTTTTGGTGATGTCCTTCGGGTTAACTAATGCACCAGCTGCTTTTATGGATCTGATGAATAGGGTGTTTAGACCATTTGTGGATCAGTTTGTAGTGGTGCTCATTGATGATATACTAGTGTATTCGAAGAGTATGGAAGAGCACGTATATCACTTGAAGACAGTGCTACAGACACTGAGAGAACATTAGCTTTATGCTAAATGCTCGAAGTGTGATTTTTGGTTGGAGAGTGTAGCAGTCCTTAAGCATGGAGTGTCTAAGGATGGTATTCAAGTTAATCCACAGAAGATAGAGGCAGTATCTGAGTGGCCAAGACCTACATCAGTCACTAATATTCGAAGTTTCTTAGGTTTGGCAGGTCCTATAGGAGATTTGTTCAAGATTTCTTGAGAATTGTAGCACGTATGACCTACCTACCTCAGAAGAATGTGAAGTTCGTGTGGTCAGAGGCTTGTAAGAATAGTTTTCAGCTACTGAAGGAGAAGTTGACCATAACTCCAGTATTAACTTTGCCTAATGGAGAAGACAAGTTCACTGTATATTTTTATGCTTCTAAAGTTAGCCTAGGTTGTCTGTTGATGTAGAATGGTAGGGTAGTAGCTTATGCTTCCAGACAATTGAAGAAGCATGAACAGAATTATCCTACTCATGAACTAGAGATGGTCGTAGTGATCTTTGCTCTCAAAATCTGGAGACATTATTTGTGCAGGGTGACTTGTGAAATTTACACTGATCACAAGAGTTTGAAGTACATCTTCCAGTAGAGAGATTTGAACTTAAGGCAAAGAAGATGGTTGGAACTTCTGAAGGATAATTACTATGATATCCTGTACCATTTAGGCAAGGCTAATATGGTAACAAATACCTTAAGTAGAAAGTCCTCAGGTAGTCTTGCTCACATTAGTATGGAGAGAAGACCTTTGATCTAAGAGATACATAAGTTAGTGGATCAAGGATTGATGATGAAGAAAAGCATATCAGGTGGATTGCTAGCTCAATTCAAAATCATATCAGTGTTGAGGGATAGGATCAAGGCAGCTCAAATCCGAGATCCTGTTCTGATAGAGCTTGTGGAGAAGAATCGTGTAGGGAAATTCACTGATTTCAATCTTAATAATGAAGGTGTTTTATGGATCAATGGAAAATTGTGTGTTCCTGATGTGGATAATTTGAGAGAAGATATCCTAGCAGAAGCTCACTATGCAGCCTACAGTGTACATCTAGGTACTACAAAGATGTACCAACAACATAAAGGATTTGTATTTGTGGGATGGAATGAAGAAGGATGTAGCTGATTTTGTCTCTAAGTGTTTAACTTGTCAGCAAGTGAAAGCTGAGCATCAAAAGCCTTCTAGGAAGCTTCAGCCTCTTCCAATTCCTGAGTAGAAATGGGAGAGAATCACTATGGACTTTGTGACAAGGTTGCCTCGTTCAAAGGATGGATACGATTCCATCTAGGTAATAGTGGATGGGCTAAACAAATCAACTCATTTTCTGCCAATTAAAGCTACTTATTCTGTAGCCAAGTTGGATAAGTTTTATGTCAAGCATATTGTGTGCCTTCATGGAGTGCCTGTTTCAATTATATCTAATAAAGGTTTTGTATTTACCTCTCGATTTTAGCAGAAGCTGCAAGAAGCAATGGGCACCAGACTTAATTTCAGTACTGCTTTTCACCCTTAGACTGATGGTCCATCTAAGAGGACAATCCAGATACTTAAGGATATGTTGAGAATGTGTGTAATGGATCTTGAAGGTAGTTGGGATGATCATTTGCCACTGGTAGAGTTTGCTTACAATAATAGCTACCATAGCAGTATTGAGATGGCACCGTATAAAGCTTTGTATGGAAGGAAATGTAGATCTCCTCTATATTGGAATGAAGTTGGGGAAAAAGAGCTAATTGGACCAAAAATTATCCAGGATGCATCTGAGAAAGCCGCTTTGATCAGAAGGAGATTGAAAATAGCAGCTAGCAGGCAAAAGAGTTATGCAGATCCAAAGCATAAAGATGTGGAATTTCAGGTTGGGGACTATGTATTCTTAAAGGTGTCACCTATGAAGGATGTAATGAGATTTAGCAAGAAGAAAAAGTTGGCACTGAGATACATTGGACCTTTCGATATTCTGGAGAGAGTTGGCATGGTTGCATATTAGTTGGCTTTGCCCTCGAATTTGTCGCAGGTGCATCCTCCGCACGTGTTATAGTCTCAGAGTGTGGAAGTGAATGAAGATCTGACGTACGAGGAAGAACCAGTTGCGATTATTGATTATCATGTTTGCCAATTGTATTCGAAGCAAATTCCGATGGTTAATGTACTGTGGAGAAACAACAATGTGGAAGAGCACACATCAGAGACTAAGGCTGAGATGCAGGCGGCTTACCCTTATCTTTTTCCTTGATGAATTCTTGTTTATAGTTCTTTTTATTTAAAATTTGAAGACGCATTTTTATAAGGGGGGAAGATTATTAAAAACCGAATTTTTGCATATTATAAATTTTTATTTTGGGATTTGCAATGTTAATAAATATTTTATTAATTTTGATATTTGGTTATTAGTGAAATTTAATTTAAATTTTTGGTGTTGAATATTATTTTAATATTACTAATATTATTATTATTTATGTAAATTATTGACTTAGTGTATTTTAGTACACTTCAAATATTGTTAAGTATATATATCTATATGAATATATTTCTGTGGTGGAGAATAAATATGGAGAAGATACTTTAAATTAAAAATATTATTTGAAATGTCCTTTTTGTACTTTCAATAAATTTTATATTGTAAAGTTTTGATAAAAAAATATTTTTTTTTTCAAAAATGCGCATTATGTGTTTTGGCCATTTTCCCCTTATTCATTTCTTCTTCTCCTTCTTACTGTCAAAACCGACGCCACCTACCACCACATGAGCCACCATCACTGTCACCTCTCCTCACTGTGCCTCCACCAACTATAGCAAGCTGACGTCGTCCTCCTCCCCCAGCTCTAGCGAAGCTTCTCTCTCCCTCTTCTCTTGGTTTCTTCATTTTGTGGCAGAAACTTCTTCCCCCTGCCGGTGATAATTCCGACCACCTTAGGCCGAGCTTGATAGCTCGTTTTCTTTGTCTTGGAGTGGGCTTCATTTTCCTTCAAAGAACTTGTCCAATCCGAGCCTCTAACATCTTCAGATTTAGCTGCACTGCGAGCTAGGCCTTTAGGACTGGGCCAGATGAACTAGAGTAGAGGAGCGCACACTTGTGAGTTATTATTATATGTATGCATGGCATGTAGAAATATATTATTGGCATCCATGTTTTAAATAAATGTAAATTTCAATATGCTATATTGCATTCCTTTTAATTATTGTTATTATCGCATTATTTATATATATGTTATATATCTATAAATGTCATCATTATTTGTGTATTTTGGATGCCATGCATATTTTATATAATTTCAATATTTTATTTTAATATAATATTTTGAACGATAGTTGTAGAACGTGCTACCTAGTGGGTTACAGTAGGACTGTTGCGCAATATTATGCTAGATGTTAAGTTGTGATATTGATTTATGTGTGAAATGATTAAATGTTATATTGAGAATTGTGGTTAAGAAGCGTGACTGTTGTTGCTCGGTTGAATTAGTGTCTCGGGGCCAGTCCACTATCAATTTGGAAAAGATAAATATTTTGGTATTTAAGTGAGTCTGTTGGCTGGTGAGGTTTAGAGATCGAGGTTGTAAAATTTTAGGGTTCTGCTTCAATCCTCCAGTAAAATAAAATACAAAAAATATTTTCAAGCATCTGTGTAGATTGTATGTATATTTAAATAAATATAAATATACAAATATTATTATTAATGCTTGTGTGTACATGCATATATATAATAATGATTCACTCGGTGAGGTCTGACCCCCCCTCAATTATTTTTTAGGATTCTTCTCGTCAGACCTTCTCTATTAGTTCTCTTCGCTGGACTCTTTCTTCACCGGCTCTTGTATTTATAGACGCTGTAGTAGTACTATATGTTATTGTAGTATGTTTTTAAATAATTATTGACTGAGATTGTGTATTTGAATGTTTGTAAATATTTTATTTATATATTATTTATGGAGATTTCATTATGTTATTAAAATTTTTAATTCCTTGGTATTTTTTATATGTATGTTGGATGTGTAATTTTTGTTTAAGGCTTGCTACAGGTTCCAGATTCGTGTGAATTCTTGTTCCCTAGTACCAGTCATGACTCCCGTGTTGGGTCATGATAGGGGTAGATCCTCAGATTGTGTCACATAGTCATAACATCGACCTAGGAGTAAAACTAGTGATTCAAAAGAAGAGGAGATTCGCATAGGAGAGGCAGAAAGTGATAACTGAAGAAACACAAAAGTTGTTGGATGCTGGATTCATATGGGCAATCACACACCCGGAATGCGTAGCCAATGTGAAACTAGTTAAAAAGGCTAATGGGAAGTATATAATGTGTGTTAATTACATGGACCTCAATAAAGCTTTCCCTAAAGATAACTATTTGTTGCTAATAATTGAATAATTCATAGATTCAACCGCCTACCATAGTTTATATAGTTTCATTGATGCTACTCAAGGGTACCACCAAATTTCAATGAAAGAGGAAGATGAGGAGAAAACATCCTTCATCACTCATAAGGGCCTTTACTGTTACAAAGTCATGCCCTTTGGGCTAAAAAATACTGGGGCAACTTATCAGAGACTAATGAATCACGTCTTCCAAGATCAGATTGGGAAAAATGTGAAAGTATATATGGATGGCATCATTGTCAAGAGCCAATAAGTAAAACATCATGTCGAAGATCTTGAATAAATCCTCGGTATTCTCGATTAATACCAGATCAAGCTTAACCCAGACAAATGTGTCTTCAGAGTGAAAGTAGGGAAGTTCTTGGGTTTCATGATTTCACATAGAGGAATAGAGGCAAACCCAAAGAAGATGGAGGCCATTATGAACATGAAAGCTTCTAAGACACTGAATGAGCTCCAAAAGCTTAATGGCAGAATTATTGCTCTTGGAAAGTTCACCTCAAGCTCAGCCAAAAGGTGCTTACCTCAGTTCCAAGCTTTAAAAAATTCTAAGAAATTTGAGTGGAATGATGAGTGCCAGACAACATTTGAACAAATCAAGAAGTTTATGTCCTTACCTCCATTACTCAGCAAGCCAATCCCACATGAGGTTTTATACTTGTATCTCTCTATTAGAAACAAATCCATTGCTTCAATATTGGTTTAAAAGGAAGGGAACTAGTAGAGCCCAATTTATAATGTTAGCAAGATACTCAGAGGTTTGAAAGTTTAATATCCCAAGTTAGACAGGCTCATCATGATGGTCGTCCATACGTCCAAAAAGCTCAGGCAGTACTTTGAGGCCCACTCGATCGTGGTCAGAACTAACTTCCCATTGCAAAAAATTCTTCAAAGGCCAAAATCTTCAGGACAACTCATCCAATGGTCGGTTTAACTGAGTGAGTTTGACATTAGTTATGAGCCTCGCCAATAGATAAAAGCTCAGGCACTAGCAAACTTTATCCAAGAGATGACCATGGAAGAAGTGGTTCCTCTTTCATACCCAGAATGGAGACTATACATAGATGGGGCATCAAGAGCACAAGGGTCTGGAGTTGGAATTGTTTTGATTGGACCAAGTAGAGTCAATATCAAATATGAGGTTCAAATCAAGTATAATGCAGCTAAGTATGAAGCACTATTTACAGGACTCAGGTTGACCATAGAGATCCAAGCTGAGCATCTCAAAGTATAATTTGACTCCCAACTAGTGGTTAATCAAGTGAAAGGAACATACCAGGTCAAAGAACCAAGAATGATAAAATATGTGGAAAAAGCAAAATCGCTCCTAAAGAAGCTGGAACAAGAAGGGGGATAATGGGAAATACAATAAATTCCTAGAAGCGAGAACGTAGAAGCAGATTTATTAGCCAAATCAGCATCAGAGGACAACCAAGTATTCAAAGAACTTAACTTAACCAAGGAACTAACCAAGCCAAGCATTGAGGAAGCAGAAATAATGAATACTCAAGAAGTGGCTGAGTGGATGAAGCCAGTTATACAATACTTAGAGCACAGTACCTTACCTGAGGATAAACTAAAGGCTCAAAAATAAAAGAGCAGAGCTGCACATTATTCTATATACAATGGTGAACTTTACAAAAGATCCTTATCTCACCCACAGTCGAAGTGTGTATCCCTAGAAGAAGGCGATTACATGCTCAGAGAGATCCATGAGGGGGATATGTGGAGCTCACAAAGCTTAAAACTCGTTGTTTTGAAAGGCATTATTTCAAGGCTACTACTAGCCTAACATGTCCCAAGATGCATCCCAACTTGTTCAGAAATGCCCTAAGTGTCAACGGTTTGCTCGCTTAATACACAAGCCTTCTTACACTCAGCACCCAATTAGGACTATATGGCCTTTTGCTCTCTGGGGAATGGATATCTTAGGTCCCTTCCTAATCTCAACATCTCAGAAAAAAGTTCCTAATTATGGCCATTGATCACTTCACCAAGTGATAGAAGTGGAGGTTGTCCCAACCATCACTGAAGCTCGAATTCAACATTTCTTTTGGCAAGAGGTTATCTGCAAATTTGGTATACCTCATTCTTTTATCACAGACAATGGGAAGTAGTTTGACAATAAGAAGTTTAAGACATTTTGTTCAAATTTAGGCATCAAACTCATATTCACCTTAGTAGCTCATGCTCAGATGAATGGGCAGGTAGTAGTTACTAATAGGATTATCATGCATGGCGTAAAGAAGAGGTTGGATGAAAAGAAAGGAAATTGGGTGGAAGAGCTCAACAATGTCATTTGGGCATATAGAACAACACCCAAAAGCTCAATATGAGAAACACCCTTTAGGCTGACAAATTGAATGGATGCAGTAATACCTATGGAGATTGAGTCATCAAGCTACCAAGCCTCGGGAGAGCTTGATCCGAGCATCAATAATCTTAATGCTCAAATATATTTAGACTTGCTTGAGTAAAGAAAGGAACGAGCATCTATAGTATCAGAATCTTAAAGGCAAAGAATAGTTGGATATCACAACAAGCATGTTTGACCAAGACAATTCAAGGTCGGAGACCTCGTGTTGAGAAGAACGGACATTGGCAAAGGCAGTTCGGGAACTGGCAAGCTCAGACCTAACTGGGAAGATCCTTATCAAGTCATAGGAAAAACTACTAGGGGTGCGTACAAGATAAAAGATATACAAGGAAAAGAATAGCCTCGATATTAGAACTCAAATAGCCTTAGGAAATATTATCAGTAAAGAAATTATACTCAAAAGAAAAATAAGTTCTAATGAAATAAAAAAAGTACCATTTCATTCATTCCCAAGTGTTTCTGCATTAAAAAAAGCCTTTAGGTGTTACATTAGCCTCGAATTCAAGAGGCACCATGCCAGCATCAGGAGGGACATTTACATTTTCCAAAGATTAATTTTTAAGCATCATAATAACATCAGTAGTTGAGGAATCACCTTCAGCAATTGATTTCTCTCTGAAAACTTTACTATCTTCAGGTTGCCTAGAAGTAGACCTTTCAGCAGCAGCTGTACTTTCAGCAACCCTCAGACCCTTTCGTTGCTTAGAGGCAGGTCTACTAGCAGCCTCCTCTTCAGTGGCCAATTTGGTCAAGTCATTTAGTGTTATCTTATCAAAATCAAAGAAGTCCAGATCATGGCATTGAGCAAGCAAAATTCTCTTACACTCAGATCTATATGCCTTGAGGAATCCTGACATCATATTTTGATAAGTTCTCAAGTCATTACCCTGAGCCTCTTTCTCTTTATCAAGCTCTTTCTTTAGGTTGGTAAGCTCAGAATCTTGCTTCTCCATCCTCTCGGTGAGCTGAGCCTGGGTATGTTCAATCTCCTGGATCTTCTTCTGATAGGACTCAACCTCAGACTTGGCCTCTTTAAGATGTGCTTCAGTAAGTTCCATTGTGCTTTTTGCTGCCCCCAACTTCTTGTCATAGTCCCCGGTAATGGTACCGACCTCTGCCACCTTAAAGTTATACTCACTTTAGAGGATAAAATGTTCATCTTTTGCAAGCAGCAAGCCTTAGGCCATCTACAAACAAAATAGAAAAGATCAGCATTCAGAATATCAATGAATGTCAAAAACCAACTTTTGACCTTTTACCTCTAGCGCGTGTGTAATTAGGGAATTGAAAAGCTCACCTCTTCCTATATCTCTCCACCTCTGCACGTCCCAAGTAGAAGGACTCAGTATATTGGTCTCTGACTTAGGGATTAAGGACACTTGGAGGACTCATCTTGTCCAGAATCCACTTCTTTTTGTCTGAGCATCCAGGAAGTCTCGGACGCTTGACAAAAAGATTTTCAGCCAACTCTTCTTCATCCTCGGTTATCCCTTTGCCTTGAGAGCGCTTCTTTGAAGACCTGGTTGCCCTCTTCCGAGCATGCTCAACTAGAGGATCTCTTATAACCTCGATATGATGCTCAACCTGAGTCTCAAAACGCTTCTCTTGCTCAAAAGTAAGGTAAAAAAGCTCCAGTTCCTACCCTTGATCTTTATTTTGATCCTGATCAGCATCTGAAAGCAGTATCCCACCCACAAATGTATAATTTTCAACAATCTATAAATAAAGAAAAAGAAGAGTCAGAATATACCTTCAGAAGATCAGCACTTACCATAATTATCTCTATTCCCATGACACACTCTTTGAAGGTACCGCTGAGAACAATTCTCAACAGATGTTCCCTCGACTACACTCTAAAAATGAAGCCTTTTCACCAGCTCTAAATCTTCACTAGGCAATTTTGACAGGTGCTTCACATTATGACATGCATCAACCCATAAATGCCAAACACTGTAGAATTTTGTAGGATGTTCTATAATAAAATACATGTGCCTCCAAGACTTTGGTATGTCTGGGAGCTTCATAAATAGGCTCAGATGGGGAACAACTAATAAAGAAAATGTAAGCTCCCCCTTTTTCTTATTTAAACTATATATAAACCGGAACATGTCAAAATTCGACTCCCTACCTTCCCTATGCATAAGCTCTATATATCCTGTCAAAATCCTATAACTATTGGGGTGGAGTTGCCTCAAAGCTATATTATTTTATTCAAGAAAAGCTTCACAAATGGGTCTATAGGGAATCTCAATCCGCCCTCTAGTTGGTTTTAATAAAGTACCATTTTTACAGCATCTATATAAGGCTCATAAGCCTTCTTATCAGTAGTGTGCAACAGATAATCTTGAGGAATCCCAAATCACCGCCTATACCATTCTAACATACCCTCATCTACCCTAGACTCAAACAGATCAAATTTCACTTGCTCCCATGGAGCCATTAACACTTCAAAAAATAGAAGTACAAAGGAAACAAATAAGCAAATAAAAGGAGCTCTTTTCACCTGGAAAGCAAGAGGGAATTCTTGGCAGCAAGCGAGAATGGAAAATCATAGTGAGGAGGCACTGGGATATAGAAGCAGTAGAAAAGAAATAAAATCATAAGCAAGCTAGAATGCACAGACAAAGCAAAAAGGTTTTCTCCAATCATTAAAACTTTCAATTTATAAACCCAAAGAAAGTTCTAAATGGACTTCCTTAACAATACAATGTCCACATCCCAATTCTCTAGGGGTGTAATATTCATAATATCCTGACATTAAAAGTTATCATCAACATAGTTATCTAAGTGTTGTCCTTTCAGCAGACGTGCCTCTTCAGCTGTAAATTAGTTGTTAAAAACGCCATGCATTTTAACACAGGAATAGACATGACGGTTTTCAAAATTCAAATTAAGGCATATCAACATGTGTGACATTCATGTTTCCTCATTCAAGCATATGCTTTCATAAGCACTCGGGCCTCGCTTCTAATACACTGAGAGTTTAGGCACTCGAGCCTCATTTTTAATGTATTGAGAGTATAGGCACTCGGGCCTCACTTCTATAGCACCAAGCATCACGACCACATGGTCATAAGCACTTGGACCTCACTTCTAATGCATGGAGAGTATAGGCACTTGAGCCTCATTTTATAGCACCAAGAATCACGATGACATGGTCATAGGCACTCGGGCCTTACTTTTAATGCACTGAGAGTATAGGCACTCGGCCTCATTTCTAATACATCGAACATCAAAATTCCAACGACGGCTAGTCCCATTCTATGTGTTACCATAACACTGGTGGGTTAATTCCTCGAAACATTTTATAAACATCGAGCATCTATAAGTCCAGCTAACATCTTCATATCTCTGCTCAGACATCATAGAATTCTAAGACTCGGTACTGAGCATCTTCAGTATCAGTGATTGAGGCTGGCCACCATAGCTCATCCTTCAACATTAGACACTCTTCAACACTCATTAGTCTGAGAAATCATCATAGCTTCTTTAATGCCTAGAATACTTGAACATAAATATCCAAATAGACTTTCGGGGGGACTCTTAATACCCTTAAATATATTCCTATTTCATTAATACATTATCTTCCTAATTAAGGGTAACTTGCAGAATAAGGAAGTCCAAATCCGGGTAGGCAAAGGAGTCCCTTATTAAGAAGAGTCTCGGATCAGGAAGAAAACCTCCCAAATAGGAATAAGTCCTGCATGGAAGAGTAACCCTATTCCTCTAAGGTTTGCACATCTCATTCTCTATAAATACTCTTCACTTCTTCTTTTATTATTCATTCTTTTCTTTTAGCTCTATGTTCTCTCTAAATTCTCTCTCTACCCTCTCTGACTTGAGCATCAGAGGGTTTACGGGAGAAACCTTACATCTCACCTTGCTCCTTTTGTTGGTTGTTTGATCGCAGGACTCAGAGGTTCTGGAATCAAGTTATCAACAAGAAAGTACTGTCACGTGTTTATATTAAACAGTTCTCTCGATACCCAATACTGTGTGCTAATCCAAATGCAAAGTATTCATACATCATGTGATACATTGATTTTACTGTCCACAGAAACATATCATCTTCTATTTGAAATGAAGAGCATACTAGATTTCAATTCATGATACAAGGACCTAAAGGGAATCTTTTTCTATTGAAATATCTCGACAGTACTCAGTACTTATCTAATTATTTGACTGTATACGCTTGAAGGGTTCTTTCTTTGGCTATGATTTTTCTACCATATATTATGCATCATTGATTAGCTAGTACCACGCAGACAATTGTGAAAATGATGCATCCATTGTCTTATATATTATTCAATCATGATCATGATTATAGTGATGCACACAGCAAGACTCATTAATCTTGATTGAACTAGTGCATGTCAACTTGGTCCCTAGCGTAGCCAGTTAAAGAGTCCTTTTCAACTCTTTCCATGAGCTTTTTTTTTCTTTGAATTTTCTGTGTGTTAATGGATCAGGTTTCAGTGTGTCAAAATATATTGTCTAGTTAAAAAGACTCATTGCTCATGATGGTAAGTATATATGTTTTTATCAAGGCAAAAATTATTTTTAAGCCCTTGAACTATAGTGGTTTTTTCTATTGAGCCCCTATCACTTTATTGCATTGCATTAAGCCCCTATGCTATTATTTATGTATACATTGAGCCCCTATACTATTATTTATGCATACATTGAGCCCCTATACTATTATTTATGTAATAAATTGAGCCCCTAAAATTTTTGCACATTTCTATGGAATTTATCAAATTGGGGCTCAATAGCTACCTGAATAATAGCATAGGGGCTAATGCAATGCAATAAAACGATAAGGACTCAATAGAGAAAACCGTTATAGTTCAGGGACTTAAAATAGATTTTGCCTTTTATCAATGTACAAAAAGCATATATATATACACACATACTCAGATATACACACAAGCCAAGCAAAAACTAATTAAGGAATTAATTACAAGAATGTGAAAAAATACTTCTATTGTGAAATAGCTTATTGTTCGCAGCCTAATCAACATTATGGAGATTACTTACATTTTTTTTAATATTACAAACTGAAGGAGGGGTGGAGATTTGATATCAGATCCCTCCGCTAAATCTGTAAGAACTTGACCGTTTGGATAAAATTACCGGACACTATAAATATCTATAATATATAGATTTTTATTTCGTCAAATTTTTCAAGAATTAAAAAAATAGTGTTAGTACCTCTAATACACAATACGCATTTTCACGTACATTATTTACTGAACTTGTAATACGAATAAGAATATACTCATTTTACTTTATGCTGAAATTTAAATTAATATAGAAATAGCCAAGAATTTTTTTTAAAGAAACTTTGATATCATTACATTGAAAGAATGTCCAGTTTAAAAGTTTAATTAATTTATTAGATAAAAATTTAAAAATAACTTTAATATCGGGAAAAATATCTATTTTCATGCGGGAAAAATATCTATTTTCATGCTAAGCTAGTAGCAGTAGTCCTAGATTCGTGAACAATAATCTAATAGAAGAACGAAATCTTGATTCAGCTGAGGCATGGTTGGAAGAAATTGGAAAGCATCCTATGTTGAATATGTGTATTGTGAATGATAATTTGTACAGCACAAAAATTAGCAGATATTCATTTTAATAAATAAAGTAATAACACATCAGCTAGAAATAATTCACAATCAATGAAAGCTGCAATTGTGAAGGACTGAAAGGAGGAAAAGTTACTTGTTTGGAAGGAGAAGAAAACTATAGTATGAAAATAAGATGGAGAAGTAAATTTTCTAATTTTTTTTCCCTTAACTTAATTTCATAGGTGAATTAATTTTTTAAAAAAGAGTAACAACTTAGTTCCATTTTTATTTTTATTTTTGATATGATTAACTTTAATATTTGGTAGCCACTTTATAAAAATAGTAATTTTTTTTTCACCTAACTATTAAATTTTAATTAATCAAGTTCAAACTAAGCAGGATTATAAAGGTAGCAAAAAAATTTCTGTAACTAATTTAACACGATTAGTACACTACAATTCAAATTTAAAACATTACTTAAATAAAAACAACTTGCTATCAATTGACTTGGATAAAAGTAAATCTCTTTTAATATTTATTTTTCATACAGAATTCAAACTTTCTGAACAAACAAAAAGTTGGTTCATCTTTATTTTATTAAGTGATGGTATTTCACATTAATTATCTATGAATAAAAATTTAATTACATGAGTTTATATATATAGTTATTAAGTCTCTCATCCTAAC
>CATIWM010139125.1:0-27521 GCA_949671775.1 Mallotus repandus
TTTTGCCCCCAGTTTTGCTTATGATTCTGCTTCGACCCATTTTGTGAAGTAGTTGATTGCTACTAGGATAAACATGTGTCCATTTAAGGCTGTTGGGTGAATTTCTCTGATTATGTCTAACCCCTATGCTGAGAAGGGCTATAGAGAAGAGATAATGTGTAGCTTTGTTGGGGGAAGATGGCTGATGTCCCCATGAATTTGGTACTTATGACACCTTCTTACGAATCTGATGCAGTCTTCCATCATCGTCATCCAAAAGAACCCTTATCTTATTAGCTTCTTCTCTAGAATGGACTGCAGACACCCTCATGTACTTCTTCCATTATTCTAGCAACTTCTGTCTCATCTGGACATCTGAGTTGTATCCTATCTAAAGTTCTTCTGTATAATACACCTTGGTGTGATGTGAATTTTGATGCCAGTTGTCGGATGAATGCCTTATCTTTTTCAACTGCCTTCTCAGGGTAAATTCTCTTTGTGAGGTATTGCTGTATATCGTAGAACTAGGGTTTATTGTCTACTTTTGCTTCTACTATTCTAAGGCATTTGTGGCTAAGTTGCTCTGATTTATGTAGGATTAGAGGCTTCATGGGCATTTTCGCTGGTCCTTCCTATATTGATTATAGGGAAGCGAGTGCATCTGCCATTTGGTTGTGGTTTCTAGGGAGATGGATGAATTTGTATTTTTGGGAAGATAAGGCGAGCTACAGTAGGTGGATTAGATACGACCTCAAGTGTTTTTATTTCAGTTCCTATTCTTCTGTTGTCTGATTGATTACCAATATAAAATCCCCAAATATTTTAACTTTTGTCACTCCTAGAGCTACAAAAGCTTCCATGCCAAGTGCACATGCTTCATATTCTGCCTCATTGGTCGTCACTCTGAATGCTAGCTTCTTAGCAATTGGCACCACTTTGCCTTTTTGTGTTAGGAGTATGATCACGACTCCTGCTTTGAATTGGTTGATTGCTCCGTAGAAGTACATTCGCCATTCCTGCATCTCGATGGCCGTGTTGGGGTAATCTGGGAAGTCTAGTTGAGTTTCTTCTAGATATGGAATCAAATTGAGCGCTAGGAATTCAACGACTGCTCTCCCTTTTACTGTCTTCTTAGTGAGATACTGCACATCAAATTCTATAATTAGAATGAGCCATTTGGCGAGTTTTCTCACTAGGGAAGGAGCTTTGTAGAGATGCTTCATAGGATCCATTTTGGATACAACTTGAATTTTGTATGATTGAAAGTAATATTTGAGCTTTTTCATTGCCCATACCATTGCTAGATATATCTGTTTGACTTGACTGTACTTTTCCTCATAAGTTAGCATTTTCTTGCTCAGGTAGTAGACTGCGTGTTCTACCTTTTCTTCTCCCTCTTGGGCTAGCATTGCACCGATTGGATTCCCTTTAATGGATAAGTATAAGGTTAATAGAAACCCGGACTTGGGTGGTCTTAGAACTGGTGGATTTGCTAGGTATTTTATGATCTTGTTGAATGCTAGCTGACACTGTTTGTTCTATATGATCGAATAATCTTTTTTGAGTAGCTTGAAGATGGGCTTGCAAACTGCTATTACTTGGCGATGAACTTGCTTATGAACTGTAGCTTCCTAAGAAACCCTTTGATTTCTCTCTCTATTTTTGGCACTAACATTTCTCTGATTGATTTTGCTTTATCTAGATCCACTTCAATTCCATTGTAGCTGACAATGTACCCTAGCATCTTGCCTGAAGTTAGCCCGAATACGCACTTCTTGGGATTAAGCTTGAGGTGGTACTTTTTAACCCTTCTGAGGAATTTCTCAAGAGCAGTTGGGTGCCCTTCTCTGGTTTTTGACTTAACCATTATGTCATCCACATACATCTCGACTTCATTGTGTATCATGTCATGAAATATGGTTATTGCCATTCTCTGGTAGGTCGCACCTGCATTTTTTAGACCGAAGGGCATTAGCCTGTAACAGTAAGTACCCTATTTTGTAATGCAGGACGTCTTTGCTTTGTTGATGATGGCCATCAGAATCTGATTATATCTAGAAAATCCATCCATGAAGGAATACATTGCACAGGAGGCAGCGTTGTCTATCAACACATTTATGTGAGGCAAAGGGAAGTCATCCTTTAGGCATGCTTTGTTTAGATCTCTGTAGTCGACCCAAATTCTGACCCTTTCATCTTTCTTTGGCACTGACACAATGTTTGCTAACCACTCTAGATGATTTACCACCTCTAGGAACTTAGCCTCGATCTATTTTTTGATGTCTTCTTTTACCAATTGGGCCCATTCTGGTCTGAGTCTTCTCAGCTTCTACTTTACTGATTTACACCCTTCTTTAGTAGGGATGTAGTGTTGAGTGATGTCTATATCGATGCCAGGCATGTCTTCATATGTCCAAGCAAATACTTTTGAATATTTTATTAATATTTTTTCAATTTCTCCCCTCTCCTCAGGGGTAACATGTGTGGTTCATTTTCTGTGCCAATGTTAAATGGTTCAGTGCTTATGGAATGAATGTCAAATATGCAAGTATTTTGATCAATGCAATGCAATTTACCATAAAAAAAGATATCGAACAAGTAAGCAAAATTTTATTTCATTGCTTCATCATTTTCAAATAAAGGAAAAGTGCAGAGATCATCTCCCGTGTCTTCAAACAGAATGTCATCAATGCTTGATTCAAGGATGGTAGCAACTTCCACATAGTTGAGGGTCTCAGTGTTAGATTCTAGTCTCAGATTCTTTATCAGCTCATCAACATCAGTCTCAGTGATATCTTCTGGCGGGCGTTTTTCCTTCGTAGAGTCTATAATATCTTTGAAGAGTTTCTCAACCCCTTCCTTTTCCTATTTCTTTGTCTGTCCCGGGTAAACCTCAGTTGAGCCTTCTTGAATAAAAGAGTTGGACTTCTTAGTTCCAGTGTCCTTCTCAGGATCATACCCAGGCCATATCTGCTGGTTTAACCTAAAAAATTAGAGAATTTTGTGACTCCAATATACCTTCCACCCAATCCTGTTCCGGGCAGGTATTACATCTTTTTAATCATTGCAGCAACCTTTGGGTCAACCCAATCTTCATTAATTATAGAGACCTGGAAGCTTGGTGGCACTGTATTCAAGCAAGCGATGATGTTGTTGGTTTCAGCCGGAATGGTGACAACTTTGTCCTTGAGTGGGAATTTGATCTTCTAGTGTACGGTAGAAGGTATGCCTCCTAATGGATGGAACCAGGGCCTCCCCTATAGCAGGGCGAAGGTTGGAGGGATGTCTAGGACAGTGAACTCTACTAGATATCTCCTACAGTGACTATTGCCTTGAAAGTCCCTACGACTGGCTTCTTAGAGTCATTATAGGCTTGGATAATCATGTTAGATTCCTTTAGGTCTTCAACATTCATTCCGAATTTGTGTAATAACCCCAGGGAGTAAACATTGATGGCAGATCCATCATCCACCATAACACATAAGGTCTTCTTAGATCTTACCGTTGCCTGTATGAACAGAGGATGATTATGGACTCTTCCTTCAGTGGGTAAATCTTCATCTGAGAAGGTGATTGTATTAACAGGGGCTTTCATTAAAGAACCTATCATCTCGCAAGGTGAAGCATCAGTGGTGATCTTTGCATCATCAAGAGCCCTGACTAGAGCGTCTCTATGCTTCTTAGAGGCCATGGGCAAATCCCAAATACTGGCTTGTGCCTTAGTTTTCTTAAACTGCTTAAGAACCTGATCATCTTCTTCCTTAGTCAGAGCCGTCTCACTTGACATTTCTTTCCCTTTGGTGACATCTTTTTCCTTTTCAGGAGGCTGATAGACTCTTCCACTGCTAGTTACATGATTAACTGAGGGTAGAAGCTTGTTAGCTATCTGCTTCTTACTGTATGACATCTCTTGACTGGGTATTTTTATATTATTGCCCTTGTTCTAGATAATGATCTCAAAGTTATCAGGTTCCTAGGTATCTGTGCCTTTTTTAACTTCTTCATCAGAGTCATACTAGATGTCGATTCCCATGACTTGTAGGTTTGGAGATTGGACGGTCACGGTCCTTTTGTCTTCCTCATCAAACTCTTCTCCCCATTTTGAGGGCACTATTTCCTCTAGAGGAACATGATCTATTGGAGGTGCACTGTACTTGACTTTGTAGTCAAATTTTTCAGATGGCTAGCCCAGTAAATCCCACACTTCAGGTTTGGCTTGCTTAACTTTGAGGCTTTTGTCTGCTTTGTATGGATAAGGGCAGTCAATTACTTCACCGTTCATGGGAAAGGCTACATCTCTAGCTCTCCTTTGCATTATCAAGTGAGGAGTGAATGCTAGGGGTGTTAAAATATATTCAAATGTGGAAGGGTTCCATTCATCTTCACTGGAGTCATAACAGTCAAGGATAAGACTTAAGAGTTCATCTTCTGAGATTATTAAGAATTCTTTTTCTGCTCTAGCTTCTTGTTGTTCAGGGGTTTCCTGGATGGCTTATATTGATTGCTCGGTAAAGGTTTTAGGTAGGCCAAATAAGATTATGTTGATTGTTGGTAGAGGCATGGCTCGGTAATTTGGAAGGGGATTGGTTTTGACATTGGGTCATCTTTCAGGATCATCAATTTTCCTAAGTCGATGAGGTCTTGGATTGCATTTTTGAGAGTTCTGCAAGTGTCAGTGGCATGGCTGGGCATTTAGTGGAAGTGGCAGAATAGGTTTTGGTCAATTTGAGGAGGTAGAGGATTTGGTAGTGGTTTTGGTTCTCTTAGCTGTAAGAGGTTCTTTTGATAGCGTCTTTGGAAGACCTTGGATAGTGGGAGGTTGGAGTTGGAAAATCTTCTAGGTGCTTTGTTGATGACATTGACAGATGGTGGATTGAAGGTGTTTGGTTGAACTTGGTTTATCTCGGCAGTCCGGGTAAAGGTGTTTTAGTTCTAGGTGTTGGTTTGAGTACTTCGGCAGAAAGTGTTTATGGGTTGTTGGGTTTCCTCATCTTCTATTCTAATTCTAGCTTGATAAAGTGCTCAGAAGTTAGGGTAGTGGGCAAAGATCATTTCTTTCTTGAAATGGGAAGTGATCCCTTGATTATCAATTATATCTGCTCATCCTTCGGAGGACGGTTTCTCATTTTGACAGCTTTAGCTCACCATCTTGCAACATAATCAAAGAAATATTCACCAGACTTCTATTTTGTAGTTTTCAGATCTCTGCGGGTTATATCAAACTGAGTGTTGTATTCATACTGCTTGATGAATTTCTGAGTTAACAGTAACCAGTCACTCTTAATTTCATCCTCGAGGTCAAAGAACCATGCTCTTGGTCCCTCTTCTAGTGATGTGAAAAAGAATAAGAAAATTTGTGATTTTGTAAGCTTATTAACAACCATGAAGGTGGCATATTACCTTAGATGAACCCTTGGGTCCCTAGTTCCATCAAACTTGGCAAAGTTTGGCAATTTGAAATCATCAAGAAGCAGTTCATCTTTGAATAGAGCTAAATTAGTGAATCTTTTGGACTCATGAGGCCCTTTGTCCTTAAAGGTAAATTCTAGCTGAGCCATTCTGTTGGCTAGTAGTTTAACCTCTCCTGTTGATTCAGGTTTTTTCAAGTCTCCTATCTTCACAGCTTGTTGCTATGGTGTTTTAAAGGCATGATAATACTCATTATCATCTTTAATCCGTATAGGAGTATGAAGGACACCCTTCCCTCTGTCTGCTCACGGGTGGACAGATGCAGATGCCTCATTTATAAGAGTAGCAACACAATTTTCCTTTTGGGAGTTTTTGGTTTGAACATTGGTGGCTTTGATTTGGGCTTGGAGGATTTCTGCTATAGTGCCAACAGTAAGCAATTTTTGAATCCCCTCTTTTAGTTTATCCTCAAATTGTTGACATGAAGTGTCTTCTGAATCACCCATGTTGAGATCTCTTTTACTGCACATTAGTGAGATAGAATAAATAAATGATGAATGATGTATGCATAGGATGCGTCTGCAAAAGAATACGATTAGCTTGTATGCATGATGTGCTCATGCATAGTCTAATTATAATGGATGCAGATGGCTACAAAAAGACGTGGTTATATATTGTCTATATATATGTCATGTATGCATGATTTATGTAAGGGATTGTTAGCTTTTCCTACACAAGGAACAAACCAATCATAAGCAAGCTCTTGCTTCCAACCTTATTGCTCCATGAGGTTATTAAATCTCTTTCCTAGGTGGGTTTTGAACTGATAGTCAGTATAGGACTACGGTTCTGCTCTCTGACTAGGCTATTTCGATATGTATTGATGAGAACCAAGAGGTAAACTAAGAAACGATGCTCAAATGCACTCTAGATGAGTGTATAATATCAATGTGAGGACCAGTTATTGGGTCATAAATGGCATCTATAGTCCTTACACGCTTGCATGTGTAGGGGCTATAGTCAACAAGAGGGGTCCAGTTTCATGTCCCCACATCAATATTTGATACGTTTACCAAGAGGCATAAAAGTATTGTTTGAGAGTTTACGATTTGATTCTTTTAACATAAATGTCTACAATCTAGTAGAATTCCTGACCCATGTTTTTCATATGATAATGAAAAATGAACGACGCTCGTAGGTTCTGTCATCGAAAGATGTCACTATTTACCAATTCTCACAGGCTATTCATACTGAGGTGAATGATGCTTATCATTCCTTGCACATCAGGCTTATGCAAGGTAAACAAGGATCACACATTTTAAGTATGAGCAGTCTATGAGAACGGACGTAATGACATCAATCGATGATGGAAACTAAAAGTGTCATAGTATTTATGAATATTAGGTCAAATTGATAGCATCAAGGCTTAGCATGATAAGCTTGGTAGGATCTTAGTGGAGTATTGGTTTATTTATATGGGCTGAGTCGAAGGTATGAGGCTAAGGGCTCCTTTAGCAAGAATGGCCCCCCATGACTAGGCTTACGGACTCTGGTCAGCGAGTCTAGCATTCTTTTGATAACTCAGGTCATCCCCCTTAAGGACTTGGGTCATAGACTCTGGTCAGATGAGTCCGACGAAACAACGAGTAGAGGCTAAAGGTGATAAATCTGAATCAGTCACTCTATGACTCGTGTGGAACTATAGTGGATCACTTTCTGTCATTATCGGCTGATAGGGACCGAGGGTGCATGTGTGATTATGTAGTGCAAATGCAATGGTGAAGGGCTCCATATGATTAAGTATTAAGTAATGAGAAATAGTTATTTTCGAATTGATCTCTCTAACTAGAGTCCCTAGTGGAGTCACCACTGAGCAACCTTTCTTCTATTTTTATTTAAATAGAGTGATTCTGAGGGACATGGCAACTTTGCCGAATGGGACATCCGTTTCGTTTATGGGACAGGGACAAATGTTTGGTCTCGGGGGGATGCGAGACGCTTTTGTATTTTGAGTCGCCACCTGGTTTTTAGAAAACCAAAAAAAATGAGAGGGATGGCATCAGGTCACTCAACGAGTATCGTCCCCAACAGAGATTCTAAGCTCGGGAGATCTCATCTACTTTTTGACTATTTCTCATTTTAATACTCAATATATGGCTATCACAGCACCCTAGTTTCGGTAATGACAGTTGGTATATATGCATTCACACAAGCACGTTAATAATAACGGGGAGCACGAGAAGTTCAACATAATTATTTACAAGGCTTTCCTAGTAAATACATATGAAAGAGAAAAAGTATGGAAATGTAAATCTAGTCCTAATCTAAAATACACCTACAAAATAGAGGTTAACACGACTATATGCAATGCCATCTATTCATCCACTTGGATGTCATATAAGCATAACAAAGATAATTGATGCATCATGAATGATTAAACGGATGCATATAGTTCATGGTCTTGTAAGAATTATTATAAAGCATTTCTGAATGATAAGATAAACAGTAAATGATGATTACATCACTGGACCACGATATCAAAGCTCTAGCTTAGATAAGTAAGCTTTCGTGTTTATTGAATGCATATTGATGCAAAATGATGATTAATTATGAGCAAAAAAAAGTAAAGATTATTCAATCAGTATGCAAATTGCCAGTCTCATCACACAATCACAATAATTTCTCAACTGCTGGCAGTGATAAAGTAAAATGCAGGATGATAAATAAACGTGGAAAAATGATTGTTTGGTCGTCGGATTCGACTGAGCTTGTTTGGTGTTTTTGAAGCTTTAGCTTTGACAGAATTTTAAGCTTTCTTCGTCGAGAGGTTGAAAATGACGTGTGTAATGCAAATTTGTATACCTTTGAAGCATGCTTTAACAGAGATGAGGGTGGGTTTGGTGTAAAAGTGGTCTAAAATCCTATGAAAAATGTAAAAGGTGGGCTAAAAGTGTGTGGATTGGGGCTCCTAAGCCTTCAATTCAATAGTGTTTCAATGTGTGTGTGCTTGTTTATCTCTTACCTCACTTTTTTTGTGTGGCTCTTGCCTTGGCTCTAGCCGTTGCTTCCTAGGATCTAACCTTGTCAAAATGGGAGGTAAAGACCCCAATTTATAAGGAAATATACCAAAAAGTGTGAAAAATAGGAAAAAGCGCGTGATCATGCCTCTGGGACACGTGATCACACCCTTGGAATGTGTGATCATGCCCTAGAATGCATGATTATGGGCCTAGAGCGCATGATCATGCGCTCTTGTATGCGTCACGTGGCCTTCTCGGGCTCCGTTTATGCTGTTTTAAGGGTGTTTTTGGACCTTTCGAACGTGTTTTCGATGTTTATTTTTTCAAAATTGGCTTCTATTTTCACGCATGAGCAAAATGTGTTCTGGCGTGATCACGCGCTATAATTTTGCTCACGCGCTTCTTTTAGGGATTACCTGTACTATTCCGGGGTCACTTCCAAAAGTTTTAAGGGCTTAGGGATGTGTTTTCAATGTCCGTTTCATCAAAATTAACTTTCAATTTTCACAATCTTGAACTCCGGTCCTATGAGATGAACATCGGTCTAACGAGTTGCACATCTTGAGCGACAGTTGCTCGAAATGAGCTACTTATCATTACGCTAATTCATAATTCGTAAAACCGGGCTACGACTTAATAATTTGATAGCCAATTTTGTTTGGTTATGGTTTTTTGGATTCTCGGCACGCTTCAGAGGTGGTATGAATGAATAGACACTTATCATATTCAGAGAGATATTTTCATCACTGGACCTTTTTGGGGATAGTCAAAATTTGATGTATGACATCGGTTTACCTCAACCGTCTATTTTGGGTTGGAATGGTGTTAACTCAGAGGAGTGAAAGTATGCATGCATACTTTGATGGATATATTAATCCAATAAGTACACTGAAGCAGTTGTAGAGAAATATGAGACCACTTTAAGTAAGAAGATTGAGAAAGAGTTCTAAACTGATTATAACTGTAAACAGAATAATATATTTTATATTTCATAATTTCCCTGGGAGAAGATTTTTCAAGGGGCTTTCACCTATGTAATATATACTCAAGTGCAAGAACAAATAATGAGAACTTGCTATTATCACGTTGACCCTCCAGAGGCCCTCTAGTTATCCACGCCTGAGAATGGCATTAAAAAGTTGAGAGTACTTGAACGACCGATAGTCAACGATTATTATCGAACATAATTCTATTACAATATTGGGTACAGGGAACAAGGAAATTATTTTCAATACAATTGCATGAAGTTTGAATCAACTGGTATTTTGTGCTACTACATTTTCACTGTTATGTCCAAAAAAAAATTTGAGTGATCAATGAAAAGTATGTTCCCAGGAGGTGGAGTAAGGACGTTCACCGTTGCCATTCCAAGATATTCTTTGCTGGAGGTTATCCAAACATGATAGAGGAGTACAAGAAATTCATGGAACTTCAGAAATTAGTCAACTATTGTTCCGATTTGGCGATTGATTACACAAGAAAGTGGATGTTTTTAAAGGAAGGGTTGGAAACAATTGTTACTGAATTGTAGAATTGGAATGCACATACAAATAATGACTCTGAAGTTAGTGGTGATGTTAATGTCAATGAAGACACAACTGGTGCACCACTTCTTGACCCTCGTGTCACAATCACATGTGGAAGGCCATATACTAATCGTCTTAGACCAATCTGTGAAGGAACTGGTGCTAGACGGAACAATGGTGGAGGTAGTTGAGGTGGTGGTAAAGGAGGCAAGGGAGAAGGTGGTTGAGTTGGTAGTAGAGGAGGCAGAGGAGAAGGTGGGCGAAGTGGTGGTAGAGGAGGCAGAGGAGAAGGTGGTCATGGAGCGCTCGAGGAGGTGGTAAAGGAGTTGGTCATGGAGGAGGAGGAGCTGATGTTATTGGAGGTGGATGAGATGGTGGTGGTGGTGGGGGAGGTTCTTCTGGAGGAGGGCGAGGTGTTACGTCATCTACCCAGCCAAATGCACCGATTCAAAGTAGTCAATATAGTTGAACACCTCTAAATGCCACTGGAGAAGGAAGGTTGAGTAATAATATTTATGCATAGCAATTTGAGATGTATGAATAACTTCTTTAAAATCATATGCATTAAGATTAAGATTAAACATTTGTTATTGTGTTAATGTGGAAACATTTGTACAGAAACTATGAATCAGGCGGATAGTGTATATGCATGACAGTTACATTTTTATATTAAATTTAAATATATACATTTGAAATAGGTACTTCATCTAATTTTTTATATCATATGATGTTTATGAACTTAAACACATATGGGTTCAGTTTTACAATGCAACATCTTAAGGCGGTCATACAATTCAATTATGCCTCATTATAATTAAGTTCATTGTCTGCGTCATAACATTCTTCTCCTCCATCCCGAGAAATCATTTCCTCTTCATTTGAAATATTTGGATTGAGCAATTAATACGCAACATTTCCCTCCTCATGCGGCGACAGACCATATGAAATCTCCTCACTGAGATATAGATATTTTTTGTGAACCTACAAATATATGATTTCTTTTGTCCATATCAAGAAGTGGAGGAATAGCCATAGGTGGTAAGGGGCATGTTTAGTTATCCGTACTGTTACTTGACTTGTAATGGGTTCTATCATATTCCTCAGAGCTATATTTAGGATAGTCCACACAACAAAGGCACCAATTATATAGATACATGGAACGTATAGAAGCTTTATGAGATGGATAGGGGCCATCCACTGAAGGTGGAAGCGAGAATGGCAATATAATATGCAACAAAAATCATATATTATCAGAGAATAAAATAATATAAAAAGAACATTACTTAGTACTTAAAAAAATATGGCAATATATAAATCATAGTGATACTCACTATTGTATTAATCTCTCCCATTACTTAGTACTTAAAAAAACAACATGTTTCTATAGTTTCTCTAATCTGCGGACTTCCTAGTAGTGTTTTAGCCATTGATGTATTTTGTAGTTCAATAAATCTTAGAATAGTATAAGTTAATAATTTCATTTTCAAATCTAAAATATATAATGGTGAAGTTGTCCATCTTTAAGTATTCCAAATGACTCGACTAGATGGTAGAGTCATTTTATCAAAATATGATCCATAACAATTAATGTTTGTCTTGGAATAATTTACAAATTACGATATTTTGACTATGACTATTGGAAAGGGCCATAAAGAAATGTCAACTAAAACTCTATAATCGCCATTGAAATGAATTTAGTTAAGAACTTGCATCCATAAACTTATAGTGAAGTTAATGTAGTTTAACAATGTACATCAAGGAATAACAATTATATATTATTAATTAAATTTCACATTCAAAAAGGATTTTGCACCATCCACATATTTAAACTAATAAACTTAAAATTTTTTTGCATCAAATAAAAATCATTAACATATCAGATTGTGGGATTGTTCCTGGGGTCACGTAACCTGGCCTCAGCAGAAACTATTCTGGACTTCATTTTTTGAATCTCATTGCATTGGAGCTCCAATTGTGCATTCATATTATCAAACATAATTTTCATCAGTCCCATTCGTTCCATCATTTCTTCATTTTCCTCTTTCATCATATTGGTAGCGATCTTAACAGTCTGAAGTTGAGCATTCTTCATGGTTATTTCCATTTCAAGTTGTTCATTGGCTTTTTTCAGTCTTCAATCTCTCGCATGTATGATTGATGAAATTCATATTCATAGCTACGTACCATTGCTGCACATTAGATAGCCTTATCCCTCTCTTCCCCCAATTGATGTGACGATTTAAGCAAATCAATAATGTATTACACTTCGTATGCAGTGCACTCCCTGTCCACCCATTATGTGTATTCATACCCATTTTGCATTATAGAAATGAAAATAACATGTAATTGACCAACAACATCATAAATTTAAATTGTTACAATGATTTTTGATGATATCAACTTACAGTGCGAGGTTGACAATAAAGGAACCTCCTCCCTGGGTTGATGTCATCGGTGCACACCATAAGAATGGCTGGCTTTCTGCAGTAATATTCCAACTTTGTTGCAGTTTGCAGATGTATCAAAATATTTAGTATGTCTGTTTGTAGAAAAAATTGGATGTGTAATTGTGGTGAAGTGATGCTCAATAATAGAGATAATGTAAATCTTTGTGAAGTAATATACATTAAGTTGTAATCATCACATTGGCCGGCCTATGAATCCACTTGCTATTTATTATTCATGAGTTCCAAGAAATATATTAATAATTGTCATGACATCCGCTTTTTTTTGTTTTAATTTTTGAAGATAATCCAATTGCACAATTAAGTTTTATTTTTTTTATAAAAAAAACTACAAACTTCACACTATTTTTACACATACTATCTCCTCGAATATGAACATAATTTTCATTAAAATTCTTAGAAAAATCAAACTGCCCTTTTTCAAGTTTAAGTTGTGTTTTACTAATGAACTTTGTACGTAAACGCTTAGTTTGATAGTTGCTTCATATGTCATATTCGTATAATGTTACTTACTTGATCAATACATACTATCATTTACTTTATTTTTTAATTTATTGATCAACTGATTAGGAAAATTAAACCAAAAAGTTTCATTCAAAGTCTCTTCACTTATTTTTTAAGTAGGTTGATTTTCCCATATATGACATTTTTGTGAACATATTGAGCCGTTTTGTTTGAACTTTTCCCACTATGTGCTTGGATCGACTGAAATAGTGGTAACTATTAAGCTATAGTAAATTTTTAACTCATGTTGTTTTAATTTCTTGTTCAATAATAGTCTTTCTTGTTCAACCGATTAGGAAAATAAAACGGATGGTCACTTTACTAATCATATGGTGCTATTTTTCAAGAACTTGCCCCATGCTATTTATGGAGGACATTGATCGACATGTCACTTCACTTCATTTTTAAATTGTCAATTTGATATGCCATGAAGTCAGTTGAACTGGAAAGTAGATATGCAAATCTTAACATTCACATAATTTGATTTTTAAATATACTAATATCCAAATAAATACTTACAATGGCGAAATCATAAACAATGTCATCAGGCAATAGTTGATTTTGTAACTTCTATTGCAGGTTTGGTCTCTCCATGAGATGAGGGACCATATTTAATTTGCTTATACTTAATTATTCTTATTTACAAATCTATGATTTTTGACGTCCTTATCCAAAAGTTCAGCAGATGCCTCTATGGTATTTGGTAATGGTTTACAATTTCCTACCACCATCAACCCAAGAAAATCCTGTCTCTATCGACAGTTTGGTCCTCCACGATCGTTACTTCCTAAAGGTGGTAGGGTGCTTCTCGGGTGATTCGGATTGTAGTAGTACTTGCAAGTGGCTTCGCCAATTGACGGATAACGTTGTCTGGAATAGTCTGTAATGAAACATGATTTTTATTCGTGAGAGAATAATATGAAATCATGATTAATCAAGACAAATTTACATTGTCAATAGATGTGAAATGACATATGATACTACTCACCAAAGTAGAAATCGATTCCGTTCCCATATGGCAAAAATAACCTTCCTTTTCATGCTCTCTAGACAGCGGATATTTTGGATGTGAAGCAGCCATAGTAATATCTTTAAGCATATAAATTTGAGATCACCTGTGTTTTCAATTACAATCGTCCCATATATAAACCAACTATTTTGAACACTCTTTCCCTTAACCCTAAACACATTGGGAACACTCTATATGTAATTAAATATCCGCATGTCATTATCCAGCCGTAAGGTCAATTCAGGATGATATCCATGTATAGATATCATTGCAAATAATTAATTTAGCTATAAGTACCAGTAGCAATACGAAAGGTCACTTCACTTTATTTTACGCGACTTTTGCATCAGAATAGTAAATATGAATTGCCTTTTGATGGCTGCTAGGGTATTGCAATGCCCATAAGGACATCGTCCCTTAAAACGATGTAGCACTTCTTCTATTGTATGATTTATTTAAATGACAACATACTATTATTTTTTACTAAATATAATCACACAAATATGGTACAATAATAAAAAATGTGTTACATGATGACTGTTAGGATTTTACAAACTACGTTACATATTATAACACCTAATATAAACTTAACAAAAAAAAAAATAATACAAACATTACGATAAGTATAAAAAAACACATAAACACAAAATAAATCATACTCTATCGAGATAGGGACTATAGTACTCCACCATGTGTGCTAGCATTGCGGGATCACAAATGTCCTTATCCACCGGTCCTTTGAACAGGCATCCAAATTCACAAAATTCTATCCCGCCCCAAAAATTGCTGGAATTATAAGTAAATCTTCATTATTCATCATTATATCCAAATAAATCAGAGTTAAAAAATTTTGGTATATACCACTACACCAAATTATGCCTACTATTATAAATATATGAAAAGTATCCTCCTCCTAGAATATAAAATGGTCCAATGGTGATCGAGAAATTTCTTATTTTTATGATCTTCTTACCAGACATGAATTCATGTAAGAATGGATATTCCTAACTGAAATTGATATTTCTCTAGAAAAATCTAAAAAATTCAGGAGACACCTGCTAGAATCCTCCCTCAATCGCCATTCTCTAAATAGAGCAGTAACGTGAATCGACCAAACAATAGGGTCGCTCAATAACTTTAAGAAATTTGTTCACATCACTATAGCAATGTGGAAACAACAGTTCTATACAAATAATAAGTTACCTTCCATTGATGAAACCATATCGGTTGTGGTACAGAAAATAAATCAACTCAGGGAATTCAGTGACGCAATTGGATTGTATTCCCTCAGGCATCATTTCAACTCTCTCCATTAGTGGACCCAAAGTGCAGTCACTTTTTCTCGTCTCACTCTCTGTGACGAGCTTCCATGACCTTGCTCTGAATTTTCTGTTGTTTGTTATCAACTCTTCAATAGAGTTGAACTTTCTGTTGAGTGTACTGAAATATTTGCTTTTGAAATCATTGTAAAATGCTACTGCACGTTGGGGGGGGGGGGGGGGGGGTTCAAAAGACTGTACACAATCACATGGGCATCGCTCAACATCTAATGAAAATGCATTACATTGATCTTCAGTCATTTCCTACAAAGGGTATCCATGGTGCAATGCGCATGTGGTGCACTGAATTAAATCCGGTACCCGGACATAAATTTCACCATGATTCCCTATTGCCTGATTATAATTATCGACATCAACATCTGCTAAAAACCTTTCCACAAACATATTATGCATTACTGCTTTTGCACGACGTTCATCACTGGCTTCTTATAAATGGTGTACTAGGTTCCACTCCATGGTGAATGTTAATCTAGTATTCAATATTTTTCTTTGATACTGGAAAAATATTTTCTCAATGTGGGTTATATTTATAATGTTTCACCAGTGAATAATGTACATATCGTTTATATTTTTCTTGATAGTCTGAACGACGAAACATTTGTGATTCACCGCGTCTTTTCATTTTACCATGTGTAATTACTTACAGTAAATATAAACATATAAGTTAAGGGATACAATTCTTATGCACATTCACCATGTATATTGTAAATAGACGTATACATTATTAAGGTACATGAACATGTGTACATATGTACATGTAAGCATCATAACATATTCTAGAAACTTTGAAACATGTATAAGTTATACATCTAATCAATTATATATATATATATATATATATATATATATATATATATATATGATTGATAATTAAGCTATAGTGGAATTCAATTACATGTGATGCGACATATCATGTACATACTTGTAGCATTCTAAATTAGTACTTCCGATGATAACTTAAGATAGAGTGGAATCCAATTACATGTGATACAACATATTATGTACATACTTGTAGCATCCTAAATTAGTACTTTCGATGATAAATTAAGATGGAGTGGAATTCAATTACATGTGATACAACATATCATGTACATACTTATAGCATCATAAATTAGTACTTCCGATGATAAATCAAGATAGAATGGAATTCAATTACGTGTGGTACACCATATCATGTACATACTTGTAGCATCCTAAATTAGTACATCCAATGATAAATTAAGATAGAGTAGAATTCAATTACATGTAATACAACATATCATATACATATTTCTAGCATCCTAAATTAGTACATCTGATGATAAATTAAAATACAGTGGAATTCAATTACATGAGATACAACTTATCAACATTCTATACTTGTAGCATCCTAAATTAGTACATCTGATGATAAATTAAGATAGAGTGGAATTCAATTACATGTAATACAACATATCATGTACATACTTGTAGCATCCTAAATTAGTACTTCCGATGATAAATTAAGATAAAGTGGAATTCAATTACATGTGATACAACATGTCATTTACATACTTTTAGCATCCAAAATTAATACTTCCGATGATAAATTAAGATAGAATGAAATTCAATTACATGTGGTACACCATAACATTTACATACTTGTAGCATCCTAAATTAGTACATCTGATGATAAATTAAGATAAAGTGAAATTCAATTGCATGTAATACACCATATCATGTACATATTTCTAGCATCCTAAATTAGTACATTCGATGATAAATTAAGATATAGTAGAATTCTATTACATGTGATACAACTTATCAACATTCTATACTTGTAGCATCCTAAATTAGTACATCCGATGGTAAATTAAGATAAAGTGGAATTCAATTACATGTGATACAATATATCATGTACATACTTGTAGCACCCTAAATTCAATTACATGTGATACAATAACCCATCAATTATATAATGACTACTAATGATTAAATTACTTGTGATATGACATATAATGTACATACTTTTTAGTATTCTAAATAAGTACACATCTCACGCACATGCTTGTGTTCTTCTACATAACAAAATTTATTTTTTATTTTTAATTTATAGTAGGTCCAACTTTACCTCATGTTGAATTTATACTAGGACATACAATTTTAATAACAGTTGGGATCAAAGTGTAAATTTCATATCAAAATGTCAATTACATATATATTTAATTTCATATTGCATATATGCACAAGTTTTTTTTTATCCAAATAAACATATATGTAAAAATTGACTTAATATGATTTAGGATGCAATATATCAAATAACATATGATCACTTACAAAAAAATATATGATTGTAGTCACATGGCGGGAAGCATATGCAAGTTTTTTTTGTTAACTCATTGCATATATCAAAATAAATTACTTGTAAACTGCTAAATGTCATCGAAACAACAGTTAATTATTCAAAAACTAAAGTAACGCATATATTAGTGAATCCAAATATTGCGTTCAATTACCCCTTATAATGGAAAAATGCATGCTATCCTTGCCAAATAATGCATTTGGAACCCCTACTGAAATTTTCTCCAATAGCGCGAAAACTAACAAAGCTAAAAACCCTACCTGCTCTTTTCATGAATTCAGTGAAATTACGAATCATTTCAAAATACACCAAAACACCAGTTCCCAACTCGGCATACAATCAATTTCCACC
This sequence comes from Mallotus repandus, assembly GCA_949671775.1. Taxonomy (NCBI): domain Eukaryota; kingdom Viridiplantae; phylum Streptophyta; class Magnoliopsida; order Malpighiales; family Euphorbiaceae; genus Mallotus; species Mallotus repandus. Next base: position 17,924 of record CATIWM010139125.1, read on the forward strand.
CCTACTTTGACCGATCATTATCCTCATATTTTCCCCAATTTCCAACGCACAACCACACCAGCTACTGTAGACAGAAGTGAGTTTCAACATCCACTTATTGTGGTTTCCTCCTTCGATTTGGTTTATTCAATACCTCCAATCTCAACTGACACACCAGCGCCGTCAAATTCTATAAGCATATCTAAACTCCAGCCATTATCAACATCTCCCTAGCTTTGCAGAAAGTCTCATTTCTATCATCCTTTGAAAACTTATTTTAGAAAGAAGAAGAAACATACATCAACTATAATCTCAACACCCTAATCTAAAGGTGCAACAACACTTGCACAACCTTCTCCTTCAGACGAGGAGGACGTCTCCACCGGAACTACAACTCAGGTAAAAGCTCATTTAATTATTTTTTCAGCAGTATGAAATCGATTTTGCTAACCCCTTCATTATATTTTACAGACCCTTATGGAACTATGTACCAATTCTAATAACCCTGATATGGAAGGTGTACATGAATCTTATAGAGATTTTGAAAAGGTATTTTGAAGTGATGTTAAATGTCGGGTTGTTTTGTGTATCAATATGAATGAATATTGATTTTGATAATGTTTGTTGTTTATGCAGTGAATCTTTGAGGAAGTTATCTCAAGAGTAAAAATAGAAGATCTACCATCACACATTATTATCAAGTAAACTGATATTAACAACATGCCATCATCTTTAATTCTTATATTTCCTATATTGGTTATATTTCCTCTGTTTTTTTAAATTATTTCAGAGACTGGATGCCAACGGCCACTAACAAAGATGGATCTATCTCTATAAGCCCTTTTAGAGAGGCTGACGATGTACCACCTCCATCTCCATTTCCTCTTTCAAGTAAGATGAAGTTACTGCTCAGGGAAAAGTTACTATCGCCACCAAACGTAGCAATTATGAAGTCTTGGCACAAGCCCCATTATGAATGGACATAATGGGTTGAAAGGCTGAGTTCAAAGTTTGAGAGTGATTGGAAAACAATGGGGATTCACTAGCTTATTCCAATGAGCAAGATTGGACAACCCTTCTAGGGAAATTTGTTGTCTGCTGCTATGAGGCTTTGGGCTCCAAGTGTGAACTCATTTATGTTTCCTTTAGGACTGACATCTATTACACTGCAAGATGTGTTTGTGCTCACAGGTTTGCCAATAATTAGACTAAATGCTCCATATACAATAGAATCTGACGATAATGATTTGATCAAATTCTCCGCTGCGTCCACAGACTTGTCATCATATCATTCAATAATTCAGCAAAAAATAAAAGCAATGGGTGCACCAACTAAGAAGGAGCACATTGAGTTCTTATGGGTGCTTATTTGTAAGTTTTTTACATTCCCCATTTTAGGGAAGCCAACTATAAAGTACATCACTCTCGCTAGAGCTGTTGCATCAGGGAAATTCTTTGCCCTTAAAACAATTCTGCTTGGGCTTACATTCAGATCACTCAATTTCTATCACGATTACATGCTATTTTCTAAGTTTGGAGGTTCTATTTGGTTAGTACAGCTTTGGCTGTTTGCTTATTTTTCAGAACTTAGAAGTTCTACTATGCCAGAAGTAAATTTACCTATTGGAACTCAACTTTTTACATGCACGTGTTCTATGGATTGGGAACAAGTTATGTCATTTTTTATGGTCTAAAGGTCAGGACCAAAGAATAACTCTTTATATTCCCTGGGGAAGAATCAAACATTCAATGGTTGGAAACAATGATGGAGAAGTTAGGACTAGAAAAGCTTCTATTGGTTCAACTTGTGTTCTTCTACTGTTTCACTACTTTGAGGCCTTTATTATGTGGTGAAGCATCGACTTTTTATCAGAATAAATCGTTATTTGGTTGTGAATATTACTTGCCATTCTACTGGGGGAGACAATTTGGTTTTGATCAAGCCCTCTATACTATGAATATGGCAATTGATATGGCCACTCTGCCCTCAACAAAAGATGATTTATTGAAGTGGGAATAGACTTTGATTCATATGAGGTGTTGTGTCGTGCCAACTACACAACTTCATATTGATTCTTTTGCAAACTTTTGGTCAATGAGATACTATGATTTGATCCCTACTCCTATTGCACTGATTATGTCAAGTAATGTGTCTAATACTTTAATGCATCATTTACTTTTGTTGTATTTTCTTTTGTAATATATTTTTGTTTGTTTTTTCCATCCAAAAAGTTTTTTCTTTTTTTTTTAGAACTTCAAGTTACACAGTCTTCTCCTTCTCCTACTAGGAAAAGGAAAACAACCACTAATGAGAAAGCAACAATAAAGAAAGAAAAAAAATAACTAATGTTATTGAGAAAATGAAGAAATCAAAGGGAATAAGCATCAAACAACATTCAAAAAAGAAAAAGTCATTCTCTTCAACATCTACAACCAAAAGGTTAACAAGGATTCAGTCAATAGGGAAGTTTACAAATAAAGACGATGATCGTATTGAAATTCTTGATGCTGATATTATGAGTGTCGAAGAGATTAATGAGGGTGCTACCACTGGTGAGATGCCCCATGCTTGTCATTCAGAGACACACTCTGTAAGCTTCGACAAGATTGATCAAGTACAAACAAGTCATGAAGAAGATTTTCTTTTGGATATTGATTCAGAAAGATCAAATGAAAATTTGACCCACAGTCAATAGGTATTTACACTTACTATAAAAAATAGTTGGTGAATTGGGTTTTTTTTTTTTGCTATTACATATATGTTACTTCTCACATATTTTAAATAAGTCCTAGAGATTAGAGATTGCTTTTTCAAAGGATTATCCAGAAGATCCTATATCAGGTGTTGATTTTAGCTTTCTTGAAGAGATAAATCAATATGACCCTTCACCAGGAAATTCATTTACGAGGGATGACATTGACTTAGAAAATACATTAAAGTTCCTATTGAGGCATGACCTCCTTTCCCTTGGTGACAATCAGATGGACACAATCAAATTTGCCTTTTCATGTCTTTTGAATGCAACAACAACTCCTGAGCATAAAGGATCCGTTTCTAAAATGATACATAGAGTAGAATCCATTTTTCATGATATTGATCAGGGAACCAAAACCCTTAAGGATAGAACAAGCAAGCTAAAAGCTCTAAAAGTGTAATTCAATGACCAAACAAATACGATGTATGCAATCGATGATCTTTGTAATGAATTTTTCAACATCCAGTCAGAACATGAAACCACTGGACAGTGCATTGCCAACCTAAAGAAGGAAATAGAAGAGCTTGAAGTGCACGAGGTGAATCTTTTAGCTAGAGCTGAGGATGTCTAAAGAAAGAAATATATTTTAAGGAAACAATATGAAGCCAGTAGCAAAATGCAAATTGAACAACGTGATGAGGCAAGAAAATGGTCAGAAGATAGCAAGGAAGCAGCTAAGGTTCAAGAAGCTTATTACTCTCAATGGCAGGGACTCAACTCATTTGGTTTTGACTCTATTTGAAGAACAAGATTTGTTTAATAGTAACTTTTGTTAATGACTGTTCAAGTTATTTATATTTTGAGCTATTGATGTTTAAGACTCAATCATACAGTTACTTTGTGGACTTCATCATTTTAAATCACAATCATTCTATTTTATTTTTGACATAAAGCAGTGTCATTCTATTTAGACACCAAGTAAAATGTGCACAATTAGTAGTAATATATGGTTAGTAAATTTATTTATTTTAAAGTATAATAATGTCAATAGAAAATACATACTTCAACTATGTAATAATATTATTATGATTTACACTAACATTGGGTATTCTAACATAAAAAAATTTGATTGAAATGCTATAAAAAAAATTCATTATTAAGTATTAAAAAATGCCAAGGTACACTAAGTCATATCTCTAACAATATGTACTTTACATATTCAATTCAAAATACTCAATTTATCATACAAGGATGACCCATTATAGGGTATAACGTTTGTATTTTTTATTTTCCCGCCTAAACCATTTTTATTAGGTTTACTCGAGGTACTCACTATACGTCTATAAATAGAAGCCTCATTCATGCATTCCAAGTGCACACCAAAGTGATTAGAATATTGAAAGTGAACATTTCATATATGGATGATTGTTGAAACGAATGGGATGTTCCTCCTTCACTGGGTGTCGTTGAAGCACTTTACAAAGCTACCAGGAAACAACTTGAAAATCTCCGAGATCAAGTTAGGCAATACTTTTTAAAAAATAAAGAATTAGTCGGGAATGCATTCACGGAGGATGAAATAATGCATCCATATCCTATATTCCAAGTGTACAAGCTGTACCGTGACATCAAGAGGTCTCATGTGCATGAGTGCCAATAAGCTTTCCAAGCACAAATGCAACAAGTAGCTACTACTTCCCTGTCAAGCAGGAAGAAAAGGGGCAGAAAGCTAAACATAGTAAACTAAGTTGCCAATGCCAACTACTTCTAAGTTTAGAATCCTTGTAATTTATGTTTCCTTTTGAAATCATTTTTATGTGTTTCTTTTTGTTTCAAAAATGTTGGTGAAGCCCTCCTATTTTGTGTGATATCAATGGAATTTGATGGTTATTAAGTATCCAAGTTACATAAAAATAACTCAGCTTCTTTACAAACTCATTATTTCATATAACACCAACAATTCGTCTTCGACTTGTACCAATTCATTTTACAATTACAATTATTCAGATAAAAACTGCACCAGCTAATACTTAAACTCGCACCTTTTATAAAGTTGACTTGGTGAATCGTTGTGTTATGCAACAGTAAAACTTATGATGTGTTACATTGGAAAACTTATGTTTAACTTAACTTCAACACAAAGAAATGTAGTTGTAATCTATTTTGAATTTGAAATGGACCGCGAAAGTATGAATACTAATGGCTACCCATTTGAAGAGCACAACGTCCCCTCGAAAATATGTATAACTGTTAATATCAAAACAACAAAACGTCATTGTTTGGCAAAATATTAAGTACTCGTTTAGGATATAGGGTCTGGAATAATAAGTACTAGGCATGCATTTTTTTTATTAAATAAAAAAAAGGTCATCGTTTGGCTTTGTGAATTCTGTACAAAACGTCACTGTTTGGCTTTGTGAATTGTGAACTAAACGACGTTTGGGATTTGGGGGCTGGAATAAATACTACTATGCATGTGTTATTTATGTTAAATAACAAAACGTTATCGTTTGGCTTTGTGAATTGTGTAGTAAACAATTTGGCCATTGGACTAATTAAACGACGTTTGGGATTTGGGTGTTAGAGTAATTGCAAGTATGCATGTGCTTAGCATGTTATCTCATTGGAAAGTCTTACTTCATTGAGCCACTAAAATGTGTCACGCTGTAGTAATTACTACAACCCTCAATAATTCAATTCAAGTTACCAATGACATTAATATTGTTTCATATATATTTGAAGTTGAACTTAAATTTTTTCACATACTGAGATACACAACAAAAAAATGTCACCCAAAAAATTACAGTGACTATATCTGTGATGGCCGTTGGAGAATCTCTTTAATGGAGCTGTTAACCAAGCGCTACTTCAATCGCGACTCTATACAGAACTATCAAGCGTGACCTTGAAAGCCTGAAGCAAGAAATTAATTTGTACCTATTTCGGCAACTTAATAACGCAAAGAGAGATATCTGCGCCTAAAAACAATACTTGAACCAGAACCTCTTTTTGCCCTATATGATATTTTTCTTCAACCAAAGAAGAAGAGGGATGAGCTACAGATAGCATTAGATTTAGATGTAGCAACAAAAGAAGTAATTAAAGCAGCAAAGGCAGCAAAAGTAACAGCAGTAGCAGCAGAAGCATTTGAAAAGGGCATCTATGTCGAAATTTCTGACACTTCGACTGAAATTTAATCTTTTGATGTCATCTTTTTATTTTTGAAATCTCTTGTTTAAGTTGTATGCTCGTCTATGCTTATTAATGATTTATTTTAAATAAAATTAAATTTATTGCTCCTTACTCCTGTTATAACGTTCCTAATTCTTTTCTTTTATTTATTTAAAACGAGCCTACATTTCATTATGTTGTTACACTAAATTTTGATTGTTCATATTATTAGATGTGATTTTTGACATCAAATTATGATCTTTTTTCTAATTTTAATATATGAAACGTAAAGTAAATAAAACTAAGTCCACCACTTATGTCCATTATTCCATCGATGATACTACTCAAATGAATGTTTAATTTTGGAAAGAGTTCATGCATTTTGAAGCTGTTTATGTCAAATACCCAATTGTTTAGTGGTCAATATAAGTTCAACTATGGTGAAGCTGATGATAATATTACTTTTCATTGAAGCTTTCAAACACTTACATAAACTATATTTTAGCTTCTCTACATCTAAATAAAATGTCCCTATTCGACTTCAAATTGTTATTTTCATTTTCCAATTTTACATAAAAATGTATTTACTTATTTTTTTTTTATCATTAGTTTATTTTCCTTTTGTCTATCAAAATGGAAATTGATGTCTAAACATAGAGCAATCGAACTTCCTTATCATATAACAATGTTTATTCTCTTTCAATTTCCATTTTAAACCTTGAATGTATATCAGTCGACATATTGAGATGTGATGTTCTGAGCACTGCATCATGCTTTCATTATTCTATGCAATCTCAAATGAACTCTTCCCAAACTTAAAAAATCATTTGCTACTATATTGTTCATTGAAACTTAAGATTTAGTGAAAGTAGTTTCCAGCAACAAATATGAAATAACGTCTATAAAAGTTCCATATACTTTTCTCTCTAAACTTATATCTTTAAGAAAAATTTAATTGTCATGGAACAGAAAATATTTCATTGACTAATGTTTTTCATATTTCGCTGTTGAGTTATAGCGCTGCGGCACTAGGTGTTGTTGAGTTGTAGCGCTGCAACACTGTTGAGTGGGTGCTAAGGGAGATAGCGCTTAGTGCTGAGTGATGGATTTTATTACCACCACAGAAATTCCTTAATACAAAATCTATGTTATATGTATCCCTAATCAACAAATTATTAACACATCTACAATTGAGCAACTATAACATTTAAATAAAAAACTTGCCAATGATACATCCAATGAAAAATACTAAAACAATACACCTAGTATAACAATAACGACGGACATCAAAAGTTCCAGGGCTACAATTCTTTATGGAATGACTGTTCATAAAAGTCATCTTATTCTCAGACATTTCAAACTCCTTCAACTTCTTATCACAATAATATTCATTACTCGAACTTGTCTCATTAACATTGGATGATTGAAAGTAAATATTCCAAGCTTCAGCTGCTTCTTCTATTAAAGAAAATTAACGAAACAAACTTCCCTTAAAGCCAGTCACACATTTCGCACATTCTTCCCAAGAATCGTATATACCAGCTCGAGTACCTTTGAAAACAACATAATACTTCCTTCCATATTTTCTCTTCTTGTCGAACTCCATAGATCAATGGCAGGAATAATGATTCCTAAACCCTACAAGAATACCTTCCTCTACAACAATAATTTATGGATGTGGCGAAGACCATAGATTTACTGTTAACAGAATAGAATCCCAATGCAACATTAATGGTTGTTGTCTATTGAATTAAATTTAAGAGCGAAAACCAGCCAAAACTTTTCAATTCAAATTTTCTCTTGCAAAATTTTCACTAAGGATAGAATGGGAATTGCACCTCAATTTTTTTCATTATTAACCTCATTTGTTCATATAAGATTACCGGATTACCCTTTCTACCCAAAAAAGCTTGGATTGATTCTATCTGTTTATCACCACTCACAATTTTAAGTTAAATTTAACTCATGGTAACAAATTAATAATTATATGAATTAGTTTTTATATTTTTAACCGAAACGGTGAAAAATCAATAAAAAGTGTCCTTTTCAGTTCATCCCACAAGTATGGAATGATCCCATGCGCGTGAATTGATGATCCCACACTTGTAATTTTACTTAGATAAAATTAAAATTTTAAACTAAAATATTTTTCACAAAGATAATTCTAGAAAAATTGTCCTCGTAGAGATAAATTTTTGAATTTTGTTTACTCACATTTTGAAAAGGAAATAAGAGAAAAGAGGCGACCGGTGTTTATTACCCATATAAACATTTTGTAGTTAATGTGTAAAGACATTCACAATTAAGCACTTAGAATTCGTATGAATTGTTTAATTATTTAAACCAACTACTGACATTTTTTGTTTTGTAAATTTTGACTTTGAATTAGATTTTTATTATATGTATACGTACCTAACATTGAACAAAAATTAACAAAACTGCAATGATGAACGGGGACATGTTTTAATTTAGGTAACATTAAATAAAATATAATTTTTTTAATGAATTTTCGAATCATGGAATTTTCAAAAAAAAAAACTATAAAAGTTGAATAATTGAATGTGCACTGTTTTGGACTTTTGACCATTTTCGCTTTCCCATTTTTAATATTATTTAAGAAAACGACGTCGGTTTATACGTTTTCAACTCTTTTATTTCTTTGGAAATATCTTTTATTTCATTTCAAAAGGCAAAAAGTTAATGTGTGACCGGGGCAGAGTCAGAAGTGGCGGAGGCTTCGCCGCATCCTTAATTGTAAGACGGTCAACAGCGACGTTGAGGTGGTGTCATTGCCGGTTTCTTTTTTTCGCCTACAAGAAGAGAAAAGGCCCTTGAAATTTTCAACTTGAACTTTTTGCTAATAAAGTGATAGCTTTCTGCTTTTATGATACCATGGATGGGCCATAGATTTACACTTGATTACATTCAAATGATGTAAATTTTACCAAATTTTTCAATTTTGAACAATTTTTTACTTTGTTTTCACCAAAATTAACCCATATATCTTTTTTTTTAACTAAAAAACTAACTATTAACCTATTAATATTTTAAAGAAATTATATCCTTACGCTCTTTAACATTCAATCTCATAAAAATTAATAAAATTATAGCTTTTTATTATTTTTTGGAATATATGAAAAAAATTTTACTAATTGTATTTGATGCCTTTAATATTTAGTAACAATAAAGGCTTCCAATAATCTCAAATTGAAGCTTAATAAATCTATTTTTTACTATACACCTAAAATTTTATTTAAAAAAGCCCAAATTTCTAGTCAAATGGAGCAATAGATGTTGGTAATGTAAGAAACCCCTTAATTTTTTCCGTTTTTTTCCTTAATACACCATGGCATGTGACTTTTTTGCCGACTTGCATTTTTCACAATGCTTGAAACTTTGTGGAATTTCTTGTTGGGATGAGTAAATACCATTTAGGGAGGTGTGTGAAACTACGTACTCTCTTTTTATTTATCGTTTTTTCCTTAATTAGATTTTGGATAAAATCTGGTCGTAGGATTTGGCATTAAATTCTATAACCTGCTTCATGGGTAGTTATATCCTATTCTTAGATTTCATTGTTTAGTCCAAAGATAAAAGCTGGTGTGGTAAATGGTATTTTATTGACTAATGGGGTTAATGATGTATGCTGGTTGCTGTTTTACAAATTATCCGACAAAATCCACTATTGAAAAGTTTAAATACATATTTTCTTTGAAATGACCAAGTTAAAGTTAAGTGTTATCATTAAAATT
>CATIWM010139141.1:0-12565 GCA_949671775.1 Mallotus repandus
GAAGCAACACAAAGCAACACAAAGCAACAAAAAATAACAATAAGCAACACAAAGCAATAAAAAATAACAACACTGCAAAATAATATTAATTTCAACTACTATATTATATGAAAATAATACTAATAAATTTCTTATGGTAACAAGCAACACAAAGCAACAACAGGCAACAACAAGCAACAAAAAACAACACTGAAAAATAATATTAATTTCAACTACTATATTACATAAAAATAATACTAATAAATTTTTTATAAAATTGCTTTCTAAATTAAAAATAATAATAATAATAATAATGTAATCCTCAAGATGGACATAGAGAAAACACTCAATTTGTAAACAATAGGCAGTTGCCAGATCAAATTCTTGTACTACAAAGAGAAGAAAAAAAATACAAACAACAGCAAGATAAACAAGTAGCCACATGGTTAAGAACAAAACAAAAGATTCTGCAACTTATCTTGAGTTTGGATAAAGCAAAATGTATCTTTCTCCAACCAAAGTACGCACCTACTTTAAAATAAAGAACACAAGTTTATCAAAACAAACGACAGATATGGAACTAAACCCTTTTTCATTTTATGTGAATCTATAATCCCAAAAAGGCACATTTAATGGAGCTAAAACTCTCTAATATCACACTGAAATATAATCTGTTAGCAATTGAACTCTAAAGTGCATATAACATTACTACTCAAAGAAAGAGGAAGAGAAGCTCACAGCATTTTGTCCAAGAACAGCACATAAGGTTCCATCTTATGCATTTGCACGACATGTACAGATCATGTATGTATGAAAAATATTAGTTCATTCATAGCAATTACAATTATTATTAGTAAACATTTTAACCCTTGTTCATTCATAGCAATTACAATTATTATTAGTAATAAAAAATATTAGTTCTTACCCAGCAAGTTTTCTTGCTAGATAAAGGAAAGGCTTCTCAAAATTGTATTTGCTCTTTGCTGAAATCTCATAGTATTTTAGGTTCTTTTTACAGTGGAATGTAACCTGTTTTGCCTTAACCTGCCAGTTTTTCACATCAACCTTGTTCCCACAAAGAACAATAGGGATATTTTCACAAACCTTAAAAATAAAACAGCATGAGGAACAATGAATTAGAAACAAACTGCCTGATGATGAATAAATTCATCAGATAGCATTGAAAGTTAGACCTACCGGTAAAGATCCCGATGCCATGTATGCACATTCTTATAAGTCAACTGTGTAGTAACATCAAACATGATGATAGCACATAGCCCATGGATGCTGCAAAATGAACAAATTTATTGTAAGTGACTTCAAAAGCTAGAAAACAACCGAAACATAATGCAACCAACTTGGACTCTCTAAACAAACTTTGAGAAAATATAAAAAAATAATAGAACTTATCAAATTTTTAAGGAGCAGCAAGCATTCATAAAAAGTTTCTCCAACAATTGTTAAGGTGGCAAGAAGGAACTAAGTTACTTACTAGTATCCATCCCAAAGTCCACCAAACTTTTCCTGTCCACCAGTATCCCAGCAGTAGAATCAGATTTTTTCCACAGTTACTTAAGAAATATAAGGGGTGAACTTCCACACTAATGGTTACTTCAAAGAAAAAAATTATTGAAAAATGACACCAATAAAATATAAGCTTTTCAGTTAACAAACAAAAACAAACACCAAGAGCCATTTCTTACGCTCATATTTCTGCTCAAACTCTCCAATAAGATGCCTTTTCATGAAGGTAGTTGCACATTCAGAACAACCAACGCATCAAGAGTTAAACCATACTGAGCATCCAAATAGTATCAGAAATCAAAACTAAAATCCATAAACCAAAGAAACACGGACATTATCATTAAAAGCACAAAATTCGTAACTCAAAGAAAAAATCAAGGACACACTCCAGTTCTAATTAAACAACAAACACTCAAAGAAGATACAATATAGGTCATGAATAACCAAATACAGACTTATTAGCCAAACAGGACATAACAAGAAATTGAAAAAAAAAAAAGAACACACCTGTACCACCATCGCAAACAATCACAAGCTTGAAGTTTGGATAAGTAACTGTCTGCTGATTTGGTAGAGCCTAAAATCCAGGAAAAAGAATCAACATCGTTATCAACAAACAAATGAAAAAAAAAATTGAAAGAAAGCCTAAAAAAATAAAATCGAAATCAACGCATAACGATAAAATTAAAGAAAATAAATAAACACGAATCAACAGTGGAAATAACATCGCATTGTTGGATCGAAGAAGCGAACAACAATCATCAGCTGAAGATTAAAATACTACAGATCGAGCAAAAAGATCAAGAAGAAGCTAAAAGAGATCGAAGCAGAGAAAATAGCTATTTACCATTTTAAATTGCTGTGTTGCAGAGCTATTGAATTACTAGTCTTCAACGGGAAAGGAATGTGCTTCTGTTGAGAAGAAGATAACAAAGACGGCAGTGACGGAGAAGAAGACGCCATGCGATCCGAGCATTCAAGCTCTCATCGATTTTTGCTTTTTCGTTTTAACTAATTTTTGCATTTTCTTTTTTCTTCGTCTTCCTCACGCAATATTTCAATTTTCTTCTGATAAGAAGAAGACGACGAAGATGGCAACGATGGAGAAGAAGAAGCCATGCGACGGAGGAGAACAAGTTGCTCAACATGAATAAGTGCATGGGAGTTTTTTTCTTTTTTTAAATATATATGCAGAGCTGAGGTTTTGGTACAGAGCAACGGAGAAACCGATGAAGAGGGAAAGGCTAGAAATGAAAACTGAAAGGACGTGAGACTAAAAAAGAAAATGCAAAAATTAATGGTGAAAAAATAAAAAGGACGGAACCACAAAAGAAACTAAGCTGATCAAACTGGCAGTTTTTAAAAATTTCCTCTATATGTAATAGTTGGATGTATTATATGTAAAAGCAATTAATATCACACCGTAGGTAAAAATTCTTTTACTTTTCATATAAAAAATTACAAACTAACTATTTTTTAGATATTAATTATTCTTAAAATAATATATTATTGACATTAAATAAATTATAAATAATTTAATATTACCATATAATACATGTTTATGAGTTTTTTTCAAACTTAAAAAATAAGAAAATCTAAAAGTTGAAAAAAAAAATTATCTAGCAAATGATTTGTTTGAAAAATAAGGAGATACAACATAAAAAAGAGATAAAAAAACTTAAACATGTAGTATTTTATTATTTTAAAATATGAATTAAAATTTTTTATTTAAAATTAATTAATAGAATTAATAATCTATAAAAAACATTTTCTATTAAAATTATATTTTTATTAATTACTTTATTCATATTTTTCTTCATAAAATTTATTTTAAATATTTAATATTAATTATTTGTAAATAAATTTTTGTTTGTGAATAAAATAAAGTGAATATTTTAAAAGCAATAATGGAATAAAAAATTATTTAGGAGATATTTTTTGGGTATATATGGGCTTTATTTTTGCAGGAGCCTTAGGCATAGGCCTTAGAGGCCTATGCCTACAGCTAGTCCCGTCACAAATATTATCAGCTCATAATCGTAATCTTCAAACTAGTCCATACTTAGTTTATAAATCTAATGTTGTCAAAACAGCGTTATGGCTGGTCTCAGCACGCCTATAATACTACCACAGAGCAAAATAATATAAAATAACTATAAAGAACTATAGATGCAACATTAGTAACAAAACATCATCAATAGTTTATGAGTTACTAATAGTGCCACAATCTAGAAACATGGATAATGTGCAACTTCACCCTTGAACTTTACTCAATTATTTTATATCACCTCTTAACTTCTATTTTTCACATATTTAACCCTTCTTGCACACTAGATAAACGCATGTACCTAACTCACGCTGAGCTTGAACATGTGAAAAATAGAATTTAATATGTGAAATTGATGAAAAATAGAAGTTAAGAGGTAAAATTGAACAAAATGAAAGTTAAGAGGTGACATAGAATAATTGAGTAAAGTTCAAGGGTGATATTGTATATTTTGCCATAATGTAATTGCTAAATAATCAAAGAGGAGCCCCTCATCAATGTCTATGTTGGCTTCGTTCGGTCACGGTCACTATCAATTAGCTAGCTTGGCTTGGCCTATTTGGGTCATTTTTTCTCCTGTCTGGTCTTCTTGTTGTAAAATAACATGAGTAAAAGAAACTTCCCCTAAAAATAAAAACAAACAAATAAAGAATGGGATTTGGATAACAAATCTCATATCAAATTGAGAAGTAATAAAACAGAAAATTAATTTACCTTTTTCATGGAGTGAATGCTTCAAACGACAAAGTTCCACCATAAATTCATATTTCCCTCTTTGAACCCACTCAAAAAGTATTTTAGTTTGAAACACTTCAACTCGATCACTTTCTTTGTCTTTAGCTTTAAAGGTAAGAAAATATTGGCTATGTAGTCCCCCTCATACATTAACATTTTCAAGCTCCAAAAATTCAAAGTTTACATCATAAATAAACATAATAACACATAACAACAACTATGTCTGTGAAAAGAAACAAGAACAATAAAAACAATAAATAAATAAACATATGTGTTGATTGTTGTACTCCTGGATAGACACTTTAGCATATCTAGTGTATCTTTTGACTTTATAATCAGGCATATCATAGATAGAATGTGATTCAAACCTATTGAATGCAAAATTTCCTGAAAAAGCATTGACATCGAAGCCCTACATATATAAAGTGCAACTTATAATTCAATAGCAACTTGTAATTTAGTAATTCAATAAAACCAAACTCAGAAAATACTAAATAAGAATTGCAAGACTTACATCACTAGATGTTTGCCTCTGGCCCTTTCTCTGTGATTTTGTGAGCGTGTCAGGTGTGTGATGTACACCATCCAGGAACCTCTGTCTTCTTAAAGACAATTGTATGTAGTTTAAGGGACCTAAAACTATTGGATTCTTAAAGGAATTTTACGTAATTAATTACCTTTAATATTGAAAATGCTTGGAAATTAAAATAAAAATGGAATTAAAACATTCAGGAACTTGAAAGCAGGAAAAGAATACTTAGAGACTCCATTGATATGAACAAGGAATGGAAATTAAACAAGAGTTTGATTTATCAAAAGTAAAAAGTCTAAACAAACACTAAAGATGAAAATTAAAAATGAAGGAAAAAGATTGAAGATTGTTGTTTGTTGTTGTTGTTGTTGTTAAGTCTGTGACTGTGTGTAGAGAGTCCTCATTCTTCCTTTCTCAAAGTTTTTATCTTTTTCTTCTCAACTAACTGCGTCTCCACTGGTAACTGTTTCTCCCACTTCTACCACTCTCTGTTGACTTCTTTCTTTTTAAAAACTGCCAACTTAATTAATTGATTAACTAATTAATTAATTAATTTAATTAATGGGCTTTGTCAAAAATTAAGATTTGGTGCAAACACTAGCTTTAACCCATCTTGTATATTCTTCAATCTCTTCATCACTTATCTCACGATCAGCATAGTACCATTCGTCAGATTCCTCATGTGGTATATATATATATATATATAGGATAACAACATTTGCAGTCCTAAAAGTAGTACACTTTTTTAAATTAAGTCCTAAATATTCAATTTCTAACATTTAAGTTCTCTAAGTTTTTAAAAATTTAACTGTTAGTCCTATCTTGTTAATTCTAACAGATTGAGCTTACGTTGCAGTAATTTTGTCCATGTGGCATCCATGTAATCACTATATTTGCCACGTCAGTTGCCTATATCAGCTCCTTCTTCTTCCATTGTCTTCTTCTTTTTCTTCTTCCATCTTTCTCTTTCTCCTTTTGAGCTTGCTCAACCATAGCCAAACATCTCTGCAACTCCATAATCTTCTCTTTCTCATCTATAATTGAAACCTGGAAGCTTTTTTCTGTTTCTCCCAAGATAAAAGGTTCAAATCACTGAGTTTATTTTGAATTAGCTCTAAAACTTACAGCAAACATGGCAATATTCCTTTTCAACAAAGATTTCATTGTAGTTGAAAGGTTAAACCTCTTAGAACACTCAATGTCCTTTGGCAACGTCACTTTTGCACTACAAGAGAAAAACCCATTAATAGCAATCTCAAATCCTCTACCATTCCTGAATCCCCACCCTCTATGAAACCTGCATAGTGTCGATGCTACTACACCAACCCCATTATCAACTCCATTGCTACTAACATTGTCAAGACTGCTTTGCACCATAGTATTTCCATAGCCAGGTGGAATTTCAATCGCACTAGCTCATCAAATGTGGTCTAACTTGCTGCAACAAACATACCATACATGTAAGAGAATACTGCTCCAATAGCCTCAAGTCATTAAAAACAGGCTCAGATTCATCCAAATTCCTATTACATGCTGCTACAACTAGTACTAAAATTGCTTATGATGAATTGAGTAAGAGAGTTATTGAAGTTTCTTCAATTTCTTGATTATTGATGTCTACCCAAGAATAAATATTTAAGATTCTTAGAGTTTTTTGGGTGTTAATAAGTAAGATTTAGAGAAGAGAGAAAAGGATTTTGTTGAAGAAGAAGTAGAAGAAGATTTTCATGGTTGAAGATTTTGCAGCAGCAATGTAGGCAATGTTTGGAGAAGAAAAGAAAAATGAGGAAAGGGTTAAAGATTTGTGAGGAAAGGGTTGAAGATTTTGCAATTGTTCAGATGAAGAAGAAGAAGATTTATGAGGAAAGGGTTGAAGATTTGGTTGTGACTAAGAGGAGGAGGAGGAGGAAAAAGAACAAGAAGAACAAGAAGAACAAGAACAAGAAGAAGAATTATCTCATACGTAATGACTGAGAGGCCTGTCAGTCCATGTGGCAAGTATGGTGAGTACGTAGACGACACATTGGCAAAATTTATTACCACATCTACAACTACTGTTAGAATTAATGGGATAGGTCTAACGATTAAATTTTTAAAAACTTAGAGAACTTAAATATTACAAATTGAACATTCAAGATTTAATTGTAAAAAATTTATTACTTTTAGGACTGCAAATGTTGTTATCCATATATATATATATGTATATCCAAACTTTTATTATTAAGTAAATTAATTCAAAAAAAAAATATAATTATAAATTTCATCATAAACCTGGATTACTATAATATGCCTCCTTTAAAGCTATACAACATTTTCTTTATTTAGCTATTCCATCTGGTTCACGAGAGGAACAAGTTTGTACATTCTTATCTTTTTTAGGTGGCATATAAATGGGGTCTTCATATTTGATTTTCGACATGGTAATCTAGTAAAGCACAAATACACAACAAAAATTAGGAATTCTTTCTATGCAGCTAGTCACACACACACATATGTCTATATATATATATGGTCTAATAAAATACATTTTAATTAGGATTTCAAAATTAATTTAGATACTATTTTAAAGCAATGATATTCACAAGAAAAAATATCCACATCCAAACAAGAAAAATTGACCACATCCAAACAAGCAGTCAAAAACAAAATTTCATCTCAAAAAAAGATTTTAATGCAGAAAGTATAAAAATAGAAAATTAGTTTACCTTTCTCATGGATTGAACGCTTTAAACAACAAAGTTCCACCATAAACTTTTTAGACCCACTTAGAAAGTATTTTAGTTGAAATAATTCAACTCAATCACTTTCTTTGCCTTTAGCTTTAAAGGTGAAAATTTATTCCAATGTGAAATAAAAAAAGAAATTATATTAATACAATCAATAAAACACATGAAGTTTTACTTAATTTTTTACTGGATGTCTAAGCGGCTAGTCGGTGAGGTGATGGCCCAATGTGGGATATGGTTATGCTTTCGTTTTGCATGCATTGAGGGTAGCCTAAACACATTAAGGCCAAGTATGATTTTGGCGCTGACAAAGCCATGAATGACATGACCAAGTATGATTTTGGGTCAAGTTCCATCTTTTATGCACAATTCGACATCTGCTCAAGGAGGTTTGAGACATATAGCCAAGTGCATTAAAGCCAAATATGATTTTGGCCATGGATGACATGACCAAGGATCTCTATGAGGTAAGAAAGTTACTGACTGAGCTGAACAACAGGTTCGATAATTTGGATCTAAAATCAAAATGAGTAAGTTTTTTTTTCATTTTTTGTATTTGAATGTAAATCTAAATAGTTTGTTTGCTTCATGCTTATTTTTTTATTCGATGATTGGATTTTATTTTTCAATACAGGTGGTTTAGGAAGATTTTGTGGAGTTTTAAATGAAAGCAATTAAATTAATTTCTGTTAATTTTACAGTTTTGACCAATTTGGTTAAATTTACCAACTTTGACAATTTGGTTAAATGAATTCTTAAGGGCCAAATTGGACCCTCACATTTCACCATAATTGTACATTGGACCCTCTGAAGTATTTGTTTCCAATGTGGAACTTCAACTTTATAAATTAAGATCATATTGGACCTTTATTGAGTATAATTAAGTTCTGTAACTTTTTTAGTACAATTAAGTCCTATAGATTAATAAAAAATTAATTTTATTAATTTTTTATTAATCTATAGTTATTCCATCTATAATGCAAAAAGTATAAAAATAAAAAATTAGTTTACCTTTCTCATGGATTGAAGGCTTCAAACGACAAAGTTCCACCATAAATTCATATTTTTCTTTTTGGACCTACTCAGAAAGTATTTTAGTTAAAATACTTCAACTCAATCACTTTCTTTGCCTTTAGCTTTAAAGGTGAAAATTTATTCCAACGTGAAATAAAAGAAAAAATTCTATTAATACAATCAATAAAACATATGGAGTTTTACTTAATTTTTTACTGGATGTCTAAGCAGCTGGTCGGTGAGGTGATAGCCTGATGTGGGATATGGTTATGCTTTCATTTTGCATGCGTTAAGGGTAGCCTAAACGCATTAAGGCCAAGTATGATTTTGGTGCTGACAAACATTTGCTTAAGGAGGTTTGAGACATGTAGCCGAGTGCGTTAAAGCCAAATATGATTTTGGCGCTAACAAAGCCATAAATGACATGACCAAGAAATTCAACAAATTCGATAACTTGGATCTAAAATCAAAATGAGTAAGTTTTTTTTGCTTTTTTCGCTTTTTGTATTTGGATGTAAATCTAAATAGTTTGTTTGCTTCGTGCTTTTTTTTATTAGATAAATGGATTTTATTTTTGAATACAGGTGGTTTAGGAGGATTTTGTGGAGTTTTAAATGAATGCAGGTAAATTAATTTTATAGTTTTGACCAACTTTGCCCAATTTGGTTAAATGAGTTTAGCTTTGACCAATTTTGACAATTTGGTTAAATGAATTCTTAAAGGCCAAAGGGCCAAATTGGACCCTCACGTTTTACTATAATTGCATATTGGGCCCTTTAAAGTTTTTGTTTCCAATGTGGAACTTTAACTTTATAAATTAAGATCATATTGGATATTTACTGAGTACAATTAAGTCCTGTAACTTTTTTTTAGTATAATTAAGTCCTATAGATTAATAAAAAATTAATTTTATTAATTTTTTATTAATCTATAGCTATTCCATCTGGTTCATGAGAGGAAGAAGTTTGTACATTCTTATCTTTTTTGGGTGGCACATAAATGGGGTCTTTATATCTAATTTTCGACATGGTAATCTAGTAAAGCACAAACACACAACAGAAATCAAGAATTCTTTCTATGCAGCTAATCATAAATATATATATATGAAAAATCATATACTAATCAAGATAGGATATGGTCTAATAAAATACATTTTAATCAAGATTTCAAAATTAATTTAGATACTATTTTAAAGCTATTATATTTACAAGAAAAACTATCCACATCCAAACAAGTATTCGAAAACAAAATTTCATCTCAAAAAAAGATTATAATGTAGAAAGTATAAAAATAGAAAATTAGTTTACCTTTCTCATGGCTTGAAGGCTTCAAACGACAAAGTTCCACTAAAAATTCCTATTTTTCATTTTGGACCCACTCAGAAAGTATTTTAGTTGAAATACTTCAACTCAATCACTTTCTTTGCAAGGTGAAAATTTATTCCAATGTGACATAAAAGAAAAAATTCTATTAATACAATCAATAAAACATATGAAGTTTTACCTAATTTTTTACTGGATGTCTAAGCGGCTGGTCAGTAAGGTGCTGGTCGATGTGGGATTTGCTTATGCTTTTATTTTGCATGCATTGATGGTAGCCTAAACGCATTAAGGCCAAGTATGATTTTGGCGCTGACAAAGCCATGGATGACATGACCAAGTATGATTTTGGGTAAGTTCCATCTTTTATGCACAATTTGATATTTGTTAAAGGAGGTTTGAGACATGTAGTCGAGTGCGTTAAAGCCAAATATGATTTTGGCTCTAATAAAGCCATGGATGACATAACCAAGGATCTCCATGAGGTAAGAAAATTACTAACTAAGCTGAACGATAACTTGAATCTAAAATCAAAATGAGTAAGTTTTTGTTTTTGGTTTTTGTATTTGGATGTAAATTTAAATAGTTTGTTTCTTCGTGCTTATTTTTTCTATTGGATAATTGGATTTTATTTTTGAATGCAGGTGGTTTATGAGGATTTTGTGAAGTTTTAAATGAATGCAGGTAAATTAATTTTCTATTAATTTTACAGTTTTGACCAATTTGGTTAAATGAATTATCTTTGACCAATCAGGTTAAAAGAATTCTCTAAAGGCTAAACGGCCAAATTGGACTCTCACATTTTACCCTAATTACACATTGGACCCTTTGAAGTTTTTGCTTCTAATGTGAAACTTCAAGTTTATAAATTAAGATCATATTGGACCTTTACTGAGTACAATTAAGTCCTGTAACTTTTTTTAGTACAATTAAGTCCTATAGATTAATATAAAATTCATTTTAAGGGTCGCTAACAAAAAAATTGATAAATATTTTTTAAAATATATATATATAACATAATTATAAAGTTTTAAAAGTTTTTAAACCTATAAAATATATTTTTTAATTTTTTCTTGAATTGAAAAAACTTTACAATTAGGTGATATATATTTCAAATAAATACCAAATTTTATTCATTAATATAAATAGCAAATTGATAATTAATCCAAAAATTTAATTTCAATGGTTGGCTAAAAAAAATTTAAATTTCATTAATTAGTTTAAATTTTTAAAGTTACATAATAATTTTTAAATCTACACAATAATTGATAATTAAAATTTTTTTATTCAATTATTAAAATTATATTTTAGACCAATTATCAATTTACTATTTTTATAATGAATAAAATTGGTCATTTATTTGAAATATATATCACTTAATTGTAAAGTTTTTAAAATTTAAGAAAAAATAAAAAAAATATTTTACTGGTTTAAAAACTTTAAAAACTTTTTAATTATTATTTATATATATATATATATACACACACAACCACGTGTTTTACACGTGAACAAAAATTTTATTTGACTCATGATATATTATTAATAAAAAAATTAAGCATATTATTGTTATTATTAAATAAAAATTTTAAAAATAATAACAATGTTATTTATTTTGTTGTGATTAAAATTTTTTGGTATATATTAACTTTTTATTATTAATTGGTTAAAAATTTAAAATTAATGATTGATGAATTCAAATTATACATCTATAATAATTGTGTGTCCTCTGTTGTCCATTTAGGGAAACTCTGTATTCAGGATGATGTCGTGACTCTTCACCCATCCTATCACAATATTGTGTAACAGTAAATATCCACCACAATCACACCATAGTGTCTTGTTTGGATTCACACAATTAACAAGGTGTTAAGGGGAGAAATGGAGTTGTTCTTCGGTTGCAATTTACCTAGCTTTTTGTTACATTTTTAAAAATTAATTTCAGTTTATACTAATTATTAACTACTAAAATTCAATTCAGTTTATAGTAATTATTATTCATTTCTTTTATAATAAATTAAATTAAGACTCACTCAATTTTTTTCTTTCATTATTTTATAAAATATTTTATTATTTTTAATAAATAAAATTTTGTTAAAATGATATTGTGATTAATTAATTAATAATTTTCAAAATAATATTTTGGGTAAATTCAAAATAATTAATTAATAATTATAATTTCACAAGTACCAAGAGGGGGGTGAATTGACTTTTTAAGTAATATGGGTAATTTTGATTTCACACCCAAGAGCAAACAAAAAACAGAGTAAGAGCTGAATTAAATGAAGAATAAGAGCAACAAAAACACCAATAATTTATAGAGGTTCGGCCCTCAAAGACTACTCCTCTCCTCAACCACTTGTTGAGAATTTAAATCCACTATCATTCTACTTGAAGGTGTAGATCAAACTCTTACAAGTTTAAATCAAAGCTACCCAAGTGTTTTCTAAGGCTCACACTCCAACCTAAGTGGCTTTCCAAGGCTAACACTCAAACCCAAGTGCTAACAACAATCCTCTTAGCTTACAAGTGTTTTCCTAAGGATCACACTCAAACCCAAGTGTTGTTCAATGGCTCGCACTTAAACCCAAATGCTAGGAACAATCCTTTTAGCTTACAAGTGTTTAAATCCTAATCCCAACTTACTCAATCTCACTATTGAGCTATTGAATAATGGGATCAAACACTCACC
>CATIWM010139150.1:0-15805 GCA_949671775.1 Mallotus repandus
TTAAAATATAGTTTAGATTTAGGGACATTATATTTTGAATGCATTTTTTATATGCTTTTTCATTGATTGGTTGCCTTAGGGTTAGATGGATGTTCAAATTAGGGTTTAATGAAATTGCATGTAATTAGGGAATAAGACAAT
This sequence comes from Mallotus repandus, assembly GCA_949671775.1. Classification (NCBI taxonomy): domain Eukaryota; kingdom Viridiplantae; phylum Streptophyta; class Magnoliopsida; order Malpighiales; family Euphorbiaceae; genus Mallotus; species Mallotus repandus. The sequence continues at coordinate 142 of CATIWM010139150.1, forward strand.
AATAAATAAAATAAATCTAAATGAACACAAGACTAAAAGAAGTTGGTATTCCGTATCCAGAACTCCTAGTTGTGGTACTAGCTTGTATTAAAAAATCGAGTTACCACCACTTTCGATTTGTCCCAGTTATTACCCTGGGTGGCGACTCCTCATCTCCATACCATGTCTTTGTAAGAGTGGTTAGTGTGTTCCCTAGAGCCCTGAGCTCAAATAGTTTCATGGTAGCAATAAACTTGGGCACGCGCTAAACCCCGTCGTCTACAATATTCATCTGTGTGCCTTATCAATTGTGATTATGCTTGTGCTTGGAATTATGCTTCTTGCCTTATTCTTGCCCATTGGGCTATAATATCGGCTTTGCAGGTCTTGACTCGGATACTGATCTATTTTTTGTGCCTTTATAGAATTACTAATCTGCTATAATAAACTATGGAATACCAAATTTGTGAATCAGATGTTCTTTGATGAACTGGATAATATCCTTCTGCTCTACTTTTTTCAATAGAACTGCTTCCACCCACTTAGAAAAATAATCAGTAGCTACAAGAATAAAATAATGCCCTTTTGAAGAGGAATGATAAATCTTACCTATCAAGTCCACTGCTAAACTCCTGAAAGGCTAAGGTCTTATTATAGAATAACGATCATCTACAGGAATCCCTTGTATTGTTCCATGTCTTTAACATTGTTGGCACCCTTTGGAGTACTAAATGCAGTCTCTGAGGATTGACTACCAATAATAGTCATGTCTCCTTATCAACCATCTCATCTTAAGTCTTGATTGGTGAGCACCACAGACCTATTCATGAACTTGCTTTATGATCTCCATGGCATTTGGAAATCCCACACATCTGAGTAGCAAACCATCATAGCCCTTCCTATAAAGATCTCCCTCCAACAACACTTAATTAAGAGCTTTCACTTTAAAAGAATAGGGAACCTTCTTTCCTTGGGAACTCATAAATCCTTCTATCTCTGTTCTCCAATCCCATGCAAGATTAACATCCATAGAAAAAGTGTCAATAAGAATTCCTATTTCCATAATAGAAGGGTGATTTCTCTTTTGAACTAAGATCAGTTTATGAGTGAGCTCATCAGATAATCTCAAGCCTGAAGCAATATGAGCTAACTCATCAGCCTCCCAATTATTTTCTTTAGGTGCATGTAGGAATGAAATGTCTTTAAATTCCTCTAGCAGTTGAATTGCAGCAGTATAGTAAGGAGCCAAAGAGACACTTGTGCACTTGAACTCTTTAGACAATCCTTTCAACATCAATTGTGATTAACACATTTCTTGCTTTTAACTCTTGTAGGATCTCAAAACTAATCACAAAAGCTTCATACTCTACCTCATTGTTAGTACAATCAAAATCAAAGTTGAATGACAAAGTAGTTTTTACCCAAATGGAGAACAAATTACAATGCTTGCTCCAGTGGACCTCTCTATGCTAGACCCATCAAACTTTAAAATCTAGGGTTAAGTCTCCACATTGTAGACTTGAAGAACCACTTCCTCTTCTTTTTTGATTTTTAAGGATGGATGATCTGCTAAGAAATCTACCAATGCATGTACTTTCATAGGTTTCTAAGGAAAGTAAATCAATGTAAACTATGTAAGGGCTAAAGACCATTTTCTAATTCTCCCTGAGATAACTGGTCTGTTTAACATGAACTTAATTAACTCTATATATGATACTACATAAACCCTTTCTTGAATCGCTTAGTGTCTTAATTTAGAGCAAGCAAAGCATAAAGCCAAACATAATTTCTCTATTGGAGAATATTAAATCTCAATTGGAGTTAAGGTTCTACTCAAATAATATATGGCATGCTCATGTCCTCCTAAGTTATTTTGAGTTAACAAAAACCCTATAGATTCATAAATGGCCGAGATATAGAGTTTAAAAGGATAACCTTTTCTGGGAGGCATCAACACAAGAGGCTTTGAAAGGTACACTTTGATTTTGTTAAATGCCTTTTGATGATTCTCCTGCCACTAGAATTCACCCTTGTCTTTCATCTTCAATAGTTCAGAGAACTCATTTGTCTTTCCTACTAAATTTGAAATGAGCCGCTTTAGATAATTCATTTGCCTAAGGAATTTTGAAGCTCCCTTTTATTGCTGGGTGGGTTAGCCTCCATCACTAGTTTGGCTTTATTTTTGTCAATCTCTACACCTCTCCTATGGACAATAAAACCCAAAAAGCTCCCTTCCTACACACTAAAAGCACATTTAAGTGGGTTAAGTTTTAAACAGTGAACTCTTATTCTCTGAAAGGTTTTCCTTAGGTGCTCCACATGATCCACAACTTTCTTTGATTTGATTATGATGTCCTCTATATAAACCTCTACATGATGCCCTATCATATCATGAAATATAGTGTTCACTGTTCTATGATAGGTGGCTCCTGCATTTTTAAGGCCAAACGACATCACGAGCCTTTCAAAAGTCATCATAGCTCTTGGGCACCTAAAAGTCATTTTATGCACATCTTCCTCAAGTTAATGGAAAGCCAATTTCTCGGGTGCTTATTGATGATAGGTCTGTAATGAATGTATTTCCTTCTTGAAATAAGTTAAAGCTCTTATAAATACTCTTGTATTTTAATTGGGGTGTTTATTATGTTAAACTAAGTTAAATGGTTCTCTTGCTTGTAACCTCTATTCACTGAGTATTTATGTATTTATTTTACTTTGTTTTCTAAACTATTTTGGATAACAGAGCTTGACAGTGAGTGGATTCTTCTAAAAGAGTGTGTGTAGAAGTTTTAGAATAAGGTTGGTCAACATCTTTGTTATAGAAGCCTTGTACTTTTGTTTCTTAACCTTGTTTGTATAAGTATTGTAAAAGAATATAATTTTTAAATCTAATAGTGGTGGCTAGACTATATATAATGTAACTGTTATAAATGTTTTTAATATTACTTTCATGATGTTCATGACTATGGTTTTAATATACAACCATGAATATCAATCTAGTTTTAAATGGTGTGATTTCTTATATTTTTTAATTATCTTATACTATAGTTAATATTCATAACATCTCAAGTTGCATAAATTTTTACTTTCTAAATATATCACATGAATACATCAAGCTTTTCTAAGAGATTATTTTGATTCCTTTAGAAAATATAGTTATAATTATTATATAATTTGACTAAATTAAATAGTTTGTTAAATTATTGGTTTTAAATGTCCACCTCGAGCTACGCAAGACAAGATGTGACAACTTTGGCATCAGAGCCTAGTTAAAAGGTCCTTTAAACCATACTTTTTTCAATAGTTTGATGAAATATTGAAATTATTTTTTTATTTTTATAGAATGCTACCGAGAAGAGACCATTATAGGATACCTATAACAGAGAGTTGGCCAATAAGGTAGTGATCAGGTAGAGTCTAGGGGTAGTGCTAATCCAAAGCTAGAGTTTAAGGCTATTGCTAAACAACCTCCACCTCCCCCACCGCCTGTTGTGCCTATTTCGTAGCTTGATCTAAGGGTGCTTACCAAGACTATCATCACTACATTGATAGCTTAAGAATAGAGGAAGAGACTTGGGATATTATTGAGTATGCAAAGAAGTGTGGGGTAATTGATTTTTATGGTTCTATTGAATCTAGAGAGGCAAATAAGTGGCTGAAGGCAATAGAGAAAGCATTGAACACACTTAAACTAACAGAAGCATAAAAGATCAGTAATGTGTATGGTTTACTACATGATGTTGCATGGGAACTAGTTGACATAGGAGGTGTTCAAGATAGAATTTTGCAGAGAGTATCTGACTGATACATTTAAAGCATAGAGGCAAAATGAGTTCATTACTCTTAAACATGGGAATATGACTGTGCAGGAATATTTTGATAAATTTAAGGACTTATACAAACATATTGCTGACATCTTTCCGTTCGAAGCTCAAAAGTGCAATAAATTCAGGGAGGGTTCACATACAGTGTTAAAGAACGAGCTATCACTATATGAGGGCCAACATTTTAGGGGTTGGGTTGAGAAGGCAATAGAGAAAAAGAAGCTTAAAGAGGAGACAGAGCAAGAAAAGAAGTCAAAGGCTCCAGTTTGGATAGGGAAGCAAAAGGGATTCAGTAAGGGAGTTGGTACATCTCAGTAAAGGCTAGAGACAAGAGGATTTAGAGGTAGTAGAGGACCTTAGACTTGGTTTGACACTTATAGACCACCGTCTTCTCAGTTTAGTTAGAGTTCTATGAGACAACCAGTGGCCAATATAGGTAGTACAGTTAGAAGGACTACACCTTTTACTATTTTTGGTCGTGTTCACAAAGGAGGAGACTATAGGAAGAGAACCATTTAGTGTTTTGAGTGTGGTGGATCTAGACACATTATGAGGGATTGTCCTAATCTTGTACAGTTTGGCACAGTACTAGTAGAGGAGTCCAGAGCATAGTTAGTAGAGGAACCTATTTGGCCTGTACATCAGTGCAACCCAAGGCCTTTGCAATGACACAATAGGAGGCAACATCATCACATGATGTCATTTTTGGTAGGTTAACTATCTTTGGTGAGAATGAATATGCTTTATTTGATCCGAGTGTAACTTATTCATTCATTGTATCATCATTCACATCATGCATGCCAAAAAGAAAAGAGAGTTATGGACCAGGGTTAGGTTATTGATATGCAAGTGGGTGAATCAGTGGTTTATAGACATATTTATCGGGGTTGTGAGTTAGAGTTTAGGGGTCAGAAATTAGAAGCAGACCTACTGCCATTACCATCATAGATATTTGATGTGATTCTTGGCATAGATGTCTTAACAAAATATCAAGTAATAATTGATTGCTACAAGAAGAAAGTAGAATTCCAAATGCCTATTTGTGGTAAAATTATGTTTATAGGTGAAAGGATTTCAGAGCATTATAGCATGGTTTCAGCAATCACAGCTAGAAGAATAATGAGAAAAGGATGTGAAGCATTCTTAGCGTATGTTATTGACACTGAAAAAGAAGGGCAAAAACTTGATAGTCTTCTTATGGTGAATGAGTTTACATATGTATTTCCTGAAGATCTTCCAGGATTGCCACCTGATAAAGAGATTGAGTTTAGTATTGATTTGCAGCCAAGGACAACTCCTATTTTACAAGCTTCATATAGAATGGCTTAAGAAAAATTAAAAGAATTGAAGATACAGTTACAAAAATTACTTGATAAAGGCTACATTAGACCCAATGCATCACCTTGGGGAGCACCAGTTTTGCTTGTGAAGAAGAAGGATGGTATCATGAGTTTGTGTATTGATCACAGACAGCTGAACAAGGTGACTATGCACAACAAGTATCCATTGCCATAAATTGATGACCTATTTAATCAGTTGCAAGAAACTAGGATATTTTCAAAGATTGACTTAAGATCCGAGTATCACCAACTGAAGATTAAGGAAGCAGATGTGCTTAAAACAACATTTAAAACTTGATATAGGTATTATGAATTCTTAGTAATGCCATTCGGGTTAACTAATGCTCCAGCTGCATTCATGGATTTGACAAACAGGGTATTCAAGCCTTATCTAGATAACTTTGTCATTATGTTCATTGATGACATATTAGTGTATTCACAATCGAAGGAAAAACATGCTGAGCATTTGAGGATTGTATTACAAACACTGAGGGATAAACAACTATATAAAAGTTTAGCAAGTGTGAATTTTTGTTAGAGAAAGTGACATTTCGGGGGCATGTCATCTTAGCTAAGGGCGTGTATGTTGATCCTAAGAAGATTGAAGCAATTCTCAGTTGGAAACCACCTACTAGTGTACATGAAGTGTGTAGGTTTATGGGGTTGACAACCTACTAAATGAGATTTTTGTACAACTTCTCCATCATTGCTTCATCTTTAACAAAACTATTATGGAAGAATATGAAGTTTGTTTGGAATGAAGAATGCCAAGATAGTTTTAATGAATTAAAGGCATGTTTAACTTCAACACTAGTGTTGACACTTTCAGTGATGGGGGTAGAATTTATTATATATAGTGATGCATCTAGAAATAATTTTGGGTTATGTATTAATACAATAAGGTAAGGTGGTAGCATATGCTTCTTAAAAATTGAGGCTGCATGAGTTGAACTGTCCTACACATGACCTAGAGCTAACATTAATTATTTTTGCCTTAAAGATTTGAAGGCATTACTTATATGGTGAGAAATTTAAGATTTTCACAAATCATAAGAATTTAAAGCATATACTAAGCTAGAAAGAGTTGAACTTGAGGCAAAGAAGATGGGTTAAGCTCCTAAAATAATATGATTTCACTATTGAGTATCACCCAAGGGAAAGCTACTGTGGTAGGAGATGCACTCAGGTAGTTTATCTTATAGTCACACTATGAGAATTCCATTGTTACTTGACTTAAGGGCATTAAATGTAGAGTTAGCTTAGGGTAAGAAATGAGCATTGCTTGCTACTTTCAAGATTTGACCATTGTTGATTGATAGAGTTAGGGAGGCTTAGAGTCATAATGAATAAATGGTGAAGATCAAAAAGCAAGTTCAACAAGGTAACAAGGCAAATTTTATGATTTTAGATGACGGTACTTTGCTTTATGAGGGTAGACTATGTGTATCTAGTGTTGAAGTTTTGAAAAAGGAGATAATAGAGGAAGCACACAATTCAGCATATGTTATGCATCCAGGAAGTACCAAAATGTATCGTACATTGAAGGATAGCTATTGGTGGTCAGGGATGAAGAAACACATTGTAGAGTTTGTGGCTAGATGTTTAGTTTACCAACAAGTTAAAGTAGAACATCAACATCTAGTAGGAACATTGTAACCTCTTCCTATTCTTAAATGGAAGTGGGAGTATATTATGATGGATTTTATAGTTAGGTTTCCTAGAACTCCGTAGGAACATAATGCAGTTTGGGTGATTATTAATCAACTCATCAAATCAGCTCACTTTTTGTCTGTTAAAGTGAGTTATTCATTAGATAAAGTTACTAAAATCTATATCAGAGAAGTGGTCAGATTGTATGGCATTCCATTTTCTATTATATCAGATCAGGATCTAAGATTTACATCTAGATTTTGGCTGAGTTTGCAGCATGCTTTGGGTAATAAGTTGAGGTTTTGTATAGCTTTTCATCCCCAAATAAATGGTCAGTTAAAGAGGGAAATCCAAATATTAGAAGACATGTTTAGAACTTATGTGATGGAATTATAGGGTAGTTGGGATAAACATCTACCTTTAATGGAATTTGCATACAACAACACTTATCATTCTAGCTTAAGGATGACACCTTATGAAGGCTTGTATAGTAGGAAGTGTAGAACTCTAATATATTGTGATGAAGTTGGGGAAAGGCAGTTAATTGGTCCATAAATTGTACAAATAACAACAAAGAAGATTTAGTTAATTCGGGATTGACTAAAGGAAGCTTAAGCAAATAAATGAGTTATGCAGACCTGAAAAGTGAACCGATTGAATACAATGTGGGTGAGAAGGTCTTCCTAAAGATTTCACCTTAGAAAGGAGTATTACGGTTTAATAAAAGGGGGGAACTTAGCCCATGGTACATTGGTCCATATGAGGTGATTGAGAGGGCTAGTCTAGTAGCCTACAGGTTGGCCTTACCTCCAGAATAATCTTAAATTTATGATGCCTTTCATATGTCGATATTGAGGAGGTATAGGAGTGATCCTAGTCACATTTTGTAAGCCTAACCCTTAGAATTAAAAGATAATTTATCTTATAATGAAGAACCAGTTGCAATTGTTGTTAGGGAAACCAAGGTGTTGAGAAATAAAACCATACCTTTGGTGAAAGTGTTGTGGAAACATCATGGAAGTAAGGAAGTCACTTGGGATCGAAAGGAGGACATAAGGAATCAATACCCGCACCTATTCTAGCTCAATTTCGAGGATAAAATTTCCTAAAGTGGGGAGGATTGCCACACCTGTACTCTAACTCTATGTACATTTATATTCATTATGCATTGTATTTACACACATATTGGTTGAACTTAAGTATAAGCTAGTATTTATAGTTAGGCTAGTATTTTAAGTTGAGCCATGACTTGTACTCGATCAAAGATTAAAATTTTTTTAATTTTAATAACACTTAAAATGAGTGAAATTATGTAAATAAAAGGGATTAGGAGTAAAAATTAAGTGAAGAGTGATAATTAAAAGGTTTAGGATGATTCAGACTCAGTTGAAATAAATAGTCATCTTAAAATGAATAATTGGAAGCCTAAGGGTTTATAGGAAGTTTAATTATTTCGTTAAGGCTCAAAATGGACATTTTACCTTTTAATCTATCCTAAAAGACTCTAGATTCTTCTCTAAAGTTATGGTCATTTGGTGGGTAGCCATAAATGGTAAAGAAAGGAGAAGAAAAGAAGAGAAAAGAAGAGAACTAGAAGGGCTACATGGTTCTCCATGTTTTGGCTAGCTTTCAAGTTCCATTTGATGATCTAAACACTTTTCAGGCTCTAATCTTCTTAGTTAAAGGTTGTGGAGATTGATTTGGTAAGTAATTTTAGTGTTTTTCTTTATTTAAGTTAGGGTTTACATGTTGCAGTTCTAGGGTTTGATTTGCCTAGTTTTATAATCTTAGTGTCTTGATCATAAGTTGAGCTAAGAAACTCCAAATTAAGATTTTTTTATTCTAAGAAAATTTTAATGCGTCTTCTAAAACTTTGTAGTTTTAATCAAGAGCTGATTATGCCTATATAGTGGTCACAAACTTGTACTTTTTATTGCTCAATTTGTCAAAATAATTGAGTTGCTTATAATACGATCTCTATAACTTTATTTGTGTTTATTGAATGGAAGTAAAATTTTTATTGAAGGTACTAGACATATAGATCTAAGTTTGGTTAAAATTTGAGGTTAAATTTCCTTTTCTACTAGCTAGAACAATTTTTCTAAGTTAGGTTTGAAATAAGCTCTTTTAGAGTTAATGAAACTGATTTGTAGAATTAAGTTTAATTGCATATTTTGTATATTGTTTGGGGGGCTGCATGATTAGAGAAGTATATAGAGATATTATATTGATGATTTATAAATGAAATTGCATGTTTTAGGTGCTGAAAAAGGAAAGGAAGGTGCTGGTGCAAACTAAGCAAAACGATAAATCGATTGTATGTATATAGCCTGTTTGTGTAACTCTTTGTATAATAGTAAGAAAATAAGCTTTTTAATGATGTTTTATAAAGCTAAAATGATGTGTAAGAATTGTCTCAATTTAGCTTGGTTATTACTTGAATTACTTAAATTATTCAAGCTTTGAAACAATAATGTTTACAAGTTCACATGCTAAAATGGTTGCTACTTTATGCTTTTCTTTTACAATCTGATTTGAGATTATCTTATATACTTGTTAATTTAATTGAGTTTCTAATCATCTTGGTTTTGTACCTTTAGATTATGATAAGAGATGGTTTCATTTTGAATGCTTATTAAACTATAAATGTATTAGTATTGTTTTGGCTTTTTATTTATTGCAAATGGTATTTAGTTTGTGTATTACCACCCTATATGAGTTGTGTGAATGTGTTGTGGTGATATATGCATATTTGAAATTGTGTTGGTTGCTATTGTGCAATAAACAATAGGGCACTTGATTGAAGGATGGTGAAGGGAGAAGGGTCATTTCGTGTTAATGTAATCAAAGGGTTAGCCTTCAAGTGCGCCTAGAAAGTAAGTTTGTGATGGCCTGTACATTTTAGCCTAATTGCAATTCTTATTATAAGGATGGTTAATACATATGAAACATTGTACTAATGTTTAGAAGGCATGTATTTTACTTGAATAAGCTTTGTACAAGTTTAAAAGTAAGAACGGACACGATGCTTTAAGTGAACTATGATTTGATTATAGATACTCTTGTATTTTGATTGGGGTGTTTATTATGTTAAACTAAGTTAAGTGGTTTTCCTACTTATAACCTCTATTCACTGAGTGTTTTTGTACTTATTTTACTTTGTTTTCTAATCTATTTCAAATAACAGGGCTTGATAGTGAGTGGATTGAGCTAAAAGAGTGTGTGTATAAGTTTTAGAATAAGGTTGGCCAACATCTTCATTAGAGAAGCCTTGTACTTTTGTTTTTTTAACCTTGTTTGTATAAGTATTGTAAAAGAATATAATTTTTAAATATAATAGTAGTGGTTAGGCTATATATAATGCAACTATTGTAAATGTGTTTTATATTACTTTAATGATGTTCATTACTATATTTTTAGTATACAACCATGAATATCAATCTAGTTTTAAAAGGTGTGATTTCTTCTATTATTCAATTATCTTATATTATAGTTAATATTCATAAACACCTCAAGTTGCATAAATTTTTACTTTCTAAATACATCACATGAATACATCATGCTTTTCTACTAGATTATTTTGATTCCTTTAGCAAATATAGTTATAATTATTATATAATTTGACTAAGTTAAATGGTTTGTCAAATGGTTGGTTTTAAATGTCCACCTCAGGCTTTGTTAGACGACGTATGACAAAGCAGTATCTCATCCTCGTAATAAGAAAAAGTAGTTTAGGCCCTGACTAATGGTTCCCACACACCCTCAAGTGTGCTTCCTCTAACACCTTAATACGGAGGAGAGAATGGTAGAGTTTAAAATGGTGGGGTTAACGGGCAAGATCCACCTGCTCGTCAACCATAAAATCAAAATAGACAGAATGTGCAAAGAACTATGTGAGACTTTGTCAATCCACATTTACAAGAAGATTAAAATCCTATTGTCAGACCTGTTATGGCAGCTAATAACTTTCAAATCAAGCCAATTATGATTTAAATGATCCAGAATTATCAAAGTTAGATGGGTTGACAATGATGAATGCAAAGTTAGATGCATTGACTAAGCAAATGGACAAGATGTGACTGAATGTGATTTCTTCATCACCATGTGAATTATCTCATGGGGGACATCCTACTGTTGAATGTCAGCTTATACAAAATTCATCTATGGAGAATGTGAATTAAGTGAATAATTTTAAAAAGGGCAGCAATAGAATTCCATGTTTGGAAATACTTATAATCTAAACTAGAGAAATCATCCAAACTTTTCATGGAGTAACAATAACAATAATCAATGGAGACCACAAGCACCACGAGGGTTTGGAGGTACAAATGTGCAACAACATCAACAAGATAAAGGTTCATCATCTTTTATATCTTCTTTGGAAAGAAAAATGGAAAAATTTATGGAGTCGGTAATCGCAAAAATGAATCAGCAAGATGAAGCTACAAAAAGACTTAAGGGAAAATTTGAACAATTCTATGAAGATACTCAACTTATGTTTAGGAATCATTCATCTTCTATTCATAATCTAGAAGTTCATGTGGGGCAATTGGCAAATTCATTATCAGCAAGGAATCAAGGGACTCTTCCTTGCAATACAGAGAAGAATCCTAAGGAACATGTTAAAGCTATCACTTTGAAAAGTGGAACTGAATTACAACCACCAAAGCAAAAGGGAATACACAGATGGACGAGGTTATAGAAAAAGAAGTAGAAGAAGCTAAAATCTAACCAGAAAAGGAAGCAGAGGAGGAATAATAAAAATAGAAAGTGGAAGCAAAACCATATGAACCACATGTACCATTTCCACATAGGCTAAAAAAGCAAAAGCATGATCAATAATTTGCAAAATTTCTAGAGATGTTTAAGAAATTGCATATCAACATTCCATTAGTGGAAGTAATTCCACAAATTCCAAAATATGCTAAATTCTTGACGAAGTTAATTTCGAGTAAGAAAAAGCTATAAGAATTTGAGACTATTACACTTTGTAAGGAGTGTAGTGCTATAATCTCAAATAAGCTACCAATTAAAAGGAAATATCCAGGGAGTCTTACTATACCTTGTTTTGTTGGTAATTTAGAATTTTAAAAAGCTCTTTGTGATTCAGGTGCTTTTATTAATTTAATGCCTTTTTCTGTTTATAAGAAACTTGGATTATGAGAGGCAAAAGCAACAAACATATGTTTGCAACTTGCACACAAAACTATTAAAAAGCCTTATGGAATAGTGGAAGATGTGCTAGTTAAAGTAGGAAAATTTATCTTTCTAATTGATTTTATCGTACTCGATTTTGAAGAAGACAAAGAGGTACCTTTAATATTAGGTATGCCTTTTATGTATACTGCTAAAGCTATAATAGATGTTTATAAAGGAACTCTTACATTAATAGTTAGTGAAGAAAGTTGTAAGTTCAATATATATCAACGTATGAAACATCCTTCTAACTTTGATAATTATATGAGAGTTGATGTGATTGATGATTGTGTTGATGAAGTCCAATGATGGAGGTTGGCAAAATTATATGAATTAGAAGATATTGAGAGGTGTTTACATGTTAACTCTCATGGATTTGATAAATCTTTTGAACAAAAAGAATCATTTATTCATCATGCATTACCTAAAAATATTGAACCTACACCACCTTCAATAGTAAAACCACCTAGTTTGGATTTAAAACCATTACCTTCACATTTAAGATATACATTTTTAGGTGGGAATGAAACATTGCCAATAATTATTTCATCAAAGCTTACTAAGGAACAAGAGGAATTATTAGTAGAGTTATTAAAGAAAAGGATAAAAGCTCTAGGTTGGCCAATTGCAGATATTAAGGGAATTAGTCCATCATATTGCATGTATAAAATATTAATGGAGGATAATCATAAAACTACAATAGAAACACAAAGAAGATTAAATCCTAACATGCAAAAAGTGGTTAAGAAAGAGGTTCTTAAGCTTTTAGATACATGAATTATTTATCCTATTTCTGATAGTTCATGGGTTAGTCGTATACAATGTGTACCTAAAAAGGGAGGGATGACCATAGTAGAAAATGATGAGGGAGAATTAATTCCTACTAGAATAGTTTTTTGGGTCATCTTGCAAAACCCCGATAGCCGATGATGAAAAAGCTAAAATGTCTCATCAGACAATCAATTTGATGAAGAGAATTGAAATTTGAACCATTTCAAAACCCACTGAACCACTAAAACCATACCCAATCACCAATTATACCATTTCAAAACCTAACCAAACCCGACCAAACCCTAACCTAACCATTTTGATATTGAGAAAGAGGTTTGAGAAGAATAATCAGAGAGAAGTTCACCCAAGTCGTGTCTTCTAAACCAATAAGTAATCCTATGTAAGGCTTGTTTACTGTTTGTGTTCCGTAGTTTTTAGTATGATTTTGATTCCTGAAGCTTCAGTTTAACCTCCGGAAGCCCTAAGAACAAAAGTCAAACTTTGGTTAATAAAACTTTTCAGTGGTCAAATAGAGTCCCCGAAATTGAATTTCAGTCTGAAACTGTCTTCTAAAATTTTAGTGTGACAGTGGGTACCATTTGGCAAAAAGTCAAATTTTGACCTCCGATGGTCAGACTAGGTTCTACAACTGTTTACCTCCCCTTGTCCTTATCCAAAAAGGACACTTATAAAAAAAGGTGCTTTCCAAGTTTAGAATATTCCAAATTTGGAATATTCTAGGACAAGCGTCACCACATAAGAGGGAGAGTATATACTATTACATAATAACCTTGAATATTAAAGGGAAATTATAATAAATGCCACTACCTTGAGTTGCTTATAAATAGAAGCTTTAAGGAAGCTTTTAGCAAAATTTTGACAGGGGGAATTTTTGGGGGAGAGGGCTTTTTCTACTCCTGAAATTGAGAGAATTCCAACCCCAAAATCAAGAAAGATCTCTCTCTAAAAAGCCTTAAAAATTAGGAAAAATTGGGAAAATAATAGGGAAATTATGCCAAAATTTCTTTAAACCTAATTTCTCTCTATTTTCTTCTAAAATCACACTTAAGAATACCAAAATCAATCATCAAAATCCAAAACCTAACTCCTGTAAATCAATTCCACACAAATCAGAATCCAATCCAAACCTAAACCCACCTTTAAACACCCTTTTCCCTTTTTGTTCAACTTCAATTCTCTACAATCAATTGGTGTTTCTTGGTGAGTTCTTACACAAATTCTGAGGCTAAAAACTTTCTAAAACATCACTCTTATCGATTCTCATCTTATTTTTGGGGTTTGTGGCATTGAAATCAAGTTTGCAAGGCAAAGGAGTGCAAAATCGTGTTATTCAGACATGAACAACCGATTTTGGTCCGTGAACAACCAGACCGGCTGTTCATAGCCCAAAACTGGAAATTGGCCTTTTTAGACCAGTTGTTGGAGCCACCAAAACTCACTATCTAGGTGCCAAAACCAGTTGTTCAGGCCCCAAGTCCGGTCATCCACTCCTCTGCACTCCAAATGATTCTAATGATGGTTTTTAGGGTTCCAAAGGGTATATACTTACTTAAACTCAATTCTAACCCTCCCCTAAGATCCTAAGATGATGGAAATTGAGTATATGAACCTAGGTTTCTATTTTTAAATGATTTTACAATTATTTTCCTTTTATTTCTCAAAACTCTTCTTTAAGTGCTTTTAAGTGTGATCCTTAACCTTGCTTTGCTGTGATGATTGTGATTGTGTTTGTTGGTGTTTATGTGACTTTAAATTAAATATTTTAGTTATTATCTTTGTGATATATTGTTTATTTTGGTGTTTATCATTGATTAAATTTTTGTTTGGTGTTTATCATTGATTAAATTTTTGTTTGGTGTGTCTCATGCATGTTTGTTACTTGATTGTGCTCAAGTGGACCTTAATTGTTGCTATGATATTGCTGAGATTTGAATATGCATATATTGTATGCTAATTTAGGGTTTTTACCATTTATAAGTCACTTTGATTATGTTTTTCATCATAGAACATTATTTGTACATTTTGTGAACTTTTTATTGATTTGAGAGTATTAATGTACATAGTTTGCATTCATGGTGTTTGTGGTCATTATCTTGAACACAAGTACTTCATTAGTGTGTTTTTATTTTAATTATAGTGTCATGTGAATCTTTATTTTTGCATTCCAAACTTCAATTGGGTTCATTTTGTGTTTATATGGAGTTTTTGTGTTAAAGTATAGCTTTTAAAATGCTATTTTGATCTTACTTAATGATTCTAACTAAATATAAGTCTTGTTCCTTGTCATTTTTATGTTTATTTTGAATTTAATAATGCTTACTTATCTCTACTAACATTTCCTCTACTCTTATATATACTATACTACTATTCTCTACTTCTCACTCAATTTCTTTTGCATTATTGTAGTCTCATGCATTCATGTTCCTTTATGCATATCACTATCATGTGTATGCTCATTTTTAGAATCTCTAGATGCATATTTGCATGCTTCCCTGCTTGCATCACTTGCATACTTTCATGCTTCCCGAATTTGCATCATGCAACATACTTTGCATGCACCCCGGATTTATTTAATGCTTGTGTGAGCATGCATTGCATTAGCATCATTTATTGCATTATATATAGCTCTTGTTATCAATCTCAAGATCTCAATCTCAAGCTACTAACTTATTTCTAACCTTTATTTTCATCTATTATTTTAATTATTTATTTATGATATTACCAATTATTATCTCAATCTCTACACTTAACTCTCATTTCTCTTTTTTTATGCCTTATTTATGTTCTTGTATTTTTGTATTTTATTTGCAATCTCTACTTCTACTCCTTCTTTATTTATTTATTTTAATTTGTAATTTCATTATTACATGTCCTTTTTGATAC
>CATIWM010139173.1:0-12659 GCA_949671775.1 Mallotus repandus
AACAGCTTACAAAACTCCAATAGGGACTTCACCATTCAAATTGGTTAACGAAAAATCCTGCCATCTTCCGGTTGAGTTAGAACACAAAGCATTCTGGGCTACTAGGTTTCTCAATTTTGATCAAGGAAAGGCTAGTGTTAAAAGACTACTCCAATTGAATGAACTTGAAGAATTTCAACTTGATGCAAATGAAAATGCTAGGATTTATAAAGAGAAAATAAAATGGTGGCATGATAAAAGATTGCAAAAGAAAAAGTTTCAAGCAGGAGATTTAGTGTTGCTGTTTAACTCCCGATTGAAGCTATTTCTAGGAAAATTAAAATCTCGATGGTTTGGACCGTTCAGAATTACACAAGTTTTTCCTCATAGAGCAGTCGAACTTGTCAACCAAGCAAATGAAGCTTTCAAGGTCAACAGGCAACGTCTCAAACCCTACTTTGTGGAGGAAGCTAAACTGAAGAGTGTCTCTTGTACACTTATGGATCCAACACCCTAAATTCATCAACGGATAGTCGAGCTATCGACTTTAAACTAGTGCTAATTGGGAGGAAACCCAATTGATTTTCTCTTCAATATTATTTTATTTTAATTTAATTTTTATTTTTAGTTTTTATTTACTCTATCTTTCTTTCATAGGTTGAGAATTATGAAGCAAAGGTTTGCAGATTTTAGGAATAGAGTTGTGATCCCACGGGCTATACACGGTCGCGTCAAGGGACGCAACACTGACTAATATATTTGTGCAATTAACACGGTTTTGTGACACGACATTGATAGGTCATGACTATGTCGTGTCTCCGCAACATAAATTTTCTCAGAATATTGCATGGCCTGTGTCCTCCGCATGTTTAAAGCCGTGATATTCACTGGACATAAAGACACGGTTTGAAGCCGTGTCATCCTCTACTAAGCCATGCAACCCAATATGTCACACGGCATGAAGCTGTGTCATATACTTCCAAACACGGCATCATGTCGTGTGACCCACTACCACAATACGGTTTTCAATTTTTTTTACACGGCATTCAATGTTGTGTCATAAAAAAACTTTTTGACAGTTGGTCCCATGGGCATATGTCACGACATTAAATACCACGACCTAACTTGCACCTGCATTTTATAAAAGTCAACACGGTTTTGTAAACATGTGATGATCCTTTAAATGACACTGGAACTGCACCGGATGATTATGCACCTTTGGATGACTGATATTATTTTTCGTATTTGACTTTTTTTGTAATATGCTTTTCTTTTATTTCTGTTATTTTGTGTGTTTTTATCTTCTATTTTTCTTTGTTAGTGTCTTTTGCTAGCTTTCGGATGAACACATAATTCAGGGAAGTGGCTGCTTTATATCTTTTTCCTCAATTTGGTTTATTGTTAATTTTCTTTTCTATTTTGTTGACATTGAGGACAATGCCATGGATAGTGTGTGTGTGTGTGGGGGGGGGTGCTTGCTAGTCTAATTAATCTGTTTGTTAGTTTTTTTATTTTATTTGGTACTTTTCTATCAATAAAAAAAATTTGGTTATTTAGGATTTATTACTTTTCAACTCGTTTCCCCATACATTTACTTTGATTGTCTTGAAGAAAATTTTTATATACTCTATCACACTTGGGATTATATTAGTGTATAAGCTTGTTTCTTGATTAATTACTGAAATATCGAATGATTTATTAATTAAGATAGTTGTACATAATCTTTATGTATGAAAAATTTAGTTTTTATGACCTAAGCATGAACCTGGAGATTGAAATTGTGCATGATTTTAGGAAGGTTTGCATATTTGAATTTCAGCTAAAAAAAAAAACTCTCTCATTCTTAAAGTAAGAGTTGTATTTAAATTAAAATTTTATGCACTCTGAATCTACTCCAATGCCCTAATTAGGGTATGAGTATCCGAAGGAAATACTCAACGGTGTCCACGCTTAGTAATACAGGAATAGCGAGGGATTACTTTGAGTAGAAAGATTTGAATTGGGAAGAGAAAATAATAATAAAGTGAAATGGAGCATAAAACGCATTCACTAAATAAACAAATAAAAACTGAGAATCTTTATGTTTCCCTTCTCTAGTTTTGTGTTCACTTGATTTCAAAAGGTTGTGTGCTTGGGTTATGATTGGTAAATTGTTCATATATATTGTATTTTTGTCTAACTAACTTCTTTAGTAAATATGTTTCGGTCTCGGTGTTATCAAGTTTCATGTCTTACAAGCTTATGACTTAGGTTGTGATTTCAGTTTACTGTTTTCAAAGTTGGTTTTTGCTTGAGGATAAGCAAAGTGCTAGTGTGGGGGAATTTGATGTGCATATTATTTACGTGTCTTAGAGTTGAATTTTAATAAATTTTAAATAGGAAATAATTTAATTTAAATAGTTTTTGGGTCTAATTAAGAGTTTGTTTAGTAAATAGTATTTGATTAGGATTTTTATTATTATTTGTCGATTTAGGAAGATATATTTAGTTTTTAATTAATGTTTATCTTTTGTAGATGGACCCTGGCCAATTAAGGAGAAAATGAAGAATTCAAAGTTGAATTGTCAAAACTTCCAAAAGCTTCAAGCCAATTGCAAGCCATGTTCGAGCCATGCAGAGCCAAATTATATTTTGATAATTAGGAAGCCGTGTGATGATTAGGAAGTCTCCTATTTTGCAAATTAAGAAGATTTGAGACCAAAGTGGACTCTCCCTAACCTTATTTCTATATAAAGGAAATTATAACACCTTTTGAAAAAAAAAAAAAGAGGAGAGACGTAGAGGCAAGATACAGAGACGACTGATGGATTCGACAATTGTTGAACAACTTTATTTTTTTCATATTTTTATTTTTTTCTTTATATCATGTTTGTGGATTTCTCTATAGCCATGCGCGGCTAATTCTCTTTTAGAATCTTGGTTAGGAGTAGCTATTCCATTATATGAATTGAATGCAAGTACTTTATTTGATTTGAATTTCAGTTAATTCTTTGTGCTGTAATATTATCTAGTTATCATTCTAGGCCTGTTTGATTGCTTGTTTATGGATAAATTCACTAACGAGAATTAGGGAAAATTATTAGCTTAAGAACACTTAGAACTTATATCACTCGACCACGAGAGTAGGTGAGCTCTTTAGGGAGTCACGACAGTTTAATCACGGTGACAAATTAATTGCTAAAAGTCTTAATGAGCTAGGATTAACTTATTAATCACGAGAGTAAGTTAGATTTTAATCAATTGAACTTGAGAGAGTCTTTAGGTAATTTAGAGCAATTACCGTTAAATGAATTCAAAAGATTATTTATTTTATAATGTGTTCAAGATTAGAATGGAATAGTGAAACTAAACCTAGATTCTAAGCATTAAATATCTGATTTCAGTTTAGTTTATTTAGTTGTTATTTAAATTTTACAATTACTCAAATTCTTTTACTCGATTTGCTAGCTAAGTTATAGGTAAAAATAATTGGTAGTCAATATACAATCTTCATGGGAACGATATCTTATGTGCTACAATCACGACTCGTGCACTTGCGAGTTTTGAGAGCAACACAAAACAGTAACTCCGATCACCGAAAATAGTACACATTTCAAAAAAAATTTAGAAAAATAAATAAAGATCATCAATAGGTAGCTCATAACCTCTACAACAAATAGTCTTAAAGCACCAACACCTAAAAAAATCATATTCAAGCTCAAACCAAAATTTTTTCCCAAGAACACATAATATAAAAATCAAATTTTGAGGGGTTTACCGGACTTAATTCCTTAAACAAATTAAGGAATTGAGTAGCCCAAAGGATGAGGAAGAGAAAGACCTCAAGTTTTCTTACTGGGGACGCCGGAAAAGTTGCCGGCCATAGAAGAGAAGAAAACCGGCTGAATCGAACCGAACTGAACCGAGAGAGAAGAGGACGGCTTGCTGGTCGGCGACAAGTAGATGGTGGCAAAGGTGACACGACGGTGGCTGGTTGGCAGGCACAGTGGCAGGTTGGTTTAGCTCTAGCGAAGGAAGAAGAAGAAAAGGAAGAAAGAAGAAGAAAAGGAAAAAGAAAGAAAGAAAAAAAAATTCTACTGCTGTCCCTTTTTTTAAAAAATAATAGTAATAATAATGATAATAGAATACTAATATAAAAATCAATTTAGCTCTCTTTCTCTCAACCTTAAAATATACACAATAAAAAAATTTTATTAAAATAAAATTAACACACATTTATAAATAATAATTAAAATAATTCTCATCACCAATTATTCAAATTTAATTTCACAAAATAACAATCTTAATATTAATAAAATATTTATTAACACTGCAAATTTCAAAAATATATTTTAATATTTTTAAAATAAATTCGGGTATTTACACTATCTGTTGTAAGTCTTATTTTTGTATATCAAATATTAATTTTTCTCATTTCATTACATAATAATGAAATCGGAATTTAGAAGTTCAGCTAGCGCACATCTAATTTTGCATCCATGCATGATGTAATTACTTTTGTTTTTCTTCCTCTATTTCTATATAAATTCTTTGTTAGATTCTTTACAGTTTAGCTTGTAAATTACAATATTCAGTAAATCTAAAGTTGAAATTCATGTTCTTTGTTATCCATTTCTTGTTATATATATATACACACGTGCAAGCACACACACTTGACTTTTATTTATCAATTCTGAAATTGACTATTGACTTTTATTTATCAATTCTGAAATTGACTATGGACATGTTATCAGAAATGCTATATCCACTTAAATTTGCACAGTAGTGTGAGAAGCTGGAAGATTTGCGTAATTGCTAATTTTCATGGCTCAACTCAGTGCTCAAGAATTCATCAACCATTAATTACAAGTTCAATTTTGATTTTTGCTTCAAGTGCTTAATTTTACAACTTCGTCTATTATGTCTTCAATTGTTGATTTTTTCCTCGTTGAAATAAATCCAAGCTCAAGAATTAACTTCTTGATCTATTTATTTAAACATTTTACCATTTGGCTAACTGACATTGAAAAGTTCAGAGGGCAAATTGGCATATAATCCATTTCTTGACAATGACTTTTACTGGCAAAGTATATTCATGCTTCTGCATTGCATTGAATTGTACAACAACAAACAAACAAATGCAATACACATCCTTTTTATTTCTCTCAAATTTTTCTTGCAATAAAAGAAGAAAAGTTAAAATAAATTCGGATTACGTAGCCACTGCAACTTGCAATATAGATATTTGCTTCTCTTCACATAAGGGATTTCAAGCTCAATAAAAACTCATGAGTTAAGATGCTTCAAACTGCCATATCTATCGTGAAATATCATCTTTTGGTGACTTTTTCTTTTCTTTTTTTTATTAAAAAAAACTAGAAATCATAAACTTGGAACCTGCAACCTACTCGGAACATAAATAAAAAGATGCAAAAGATTTCTTTCATCTACAAACTATTTTACATTCCCACGGGAAGAAATTGCATGAGTTCTCGGTAAAAAGGTTATGAGACTTTCACAAAAGTGGACTTTAACTATCAATTACTCTGTGTGCTTCGATTTTCTATTAATCTTCTCCACACCATTATCCCACAATGCAACAATGTCAATTTTGACTCTGCATCAACAAGCTTTTTAAATTCAATTTCCTAACCAGCAAAATCCCTAACCTCTGTGATTAAAGAAAATTTTGAAAACCATCAAATTGCCACATGCTAGAATTTCCAATTCATTGTTCATACATAGTCCATGATCTTTGGACATTTTTATCTCTGATATTCTAAGCACTAGTTTGCATCAACAAAGCAAAACACGCATCTTATACTGCTAGGAAAAGTGACAAATATGAAGCCAAATAACAGGGAACAAACAAGGTAGCAGGAGGAAAATTTTTTTCTTTCCTCAACTTTACCCCTGCCTGTAGCATGCATGTCACTACATGTGCATTTGCATTAATAAAATAAAGAAATAAATATAAAATAAATAACTAATTAGAGTTAATTTTATATAAAATAAAGTTGAGGGATTATAAGTATAAATTTTTAAGACTTTACTAGAATATTTATGTGGCAATATTTAATTGTTCAAATAAATAAATAAATAAGTGTATAGATAAATAATTGATTAGAAGTAGATTTTTCTAGAATTAAATTAGTGGCAACATTTAATTGGTTTAAAAAAAGATAAGATTAAAATAAGATAAGTTAAGAAAAAGGATTGGGGAGAGAATGGCGGTGGTTTTAGACAAAAGGGGGGGTTGTCTTCCTAAAAAAAGTAATAATAATAAATAAAAGAAAAAAAAAGGTGGTGTCGTGAAGAACAAGAGGGCTGGTGTTTTTCTCCTCAATTCCCATCATTAAAGTTTCATTTCCTCAAGCCTAATTATCCTCAAAACATCAAAGTTTCATCCCTATCTCTTGGATAGTTGGTTTATATAAATTCTTTGCAAGAACAAGGATTGCTAGCACTTGGATCTTTTGTTTTGATTTCATAATTTTTTATAAGCTTTTTCTTTAATTTTCAATTTATTTTTTATTATATAATTTTAATTTCAAGTTTAGAGATTTGGGTATTTATCATAGTTTTAACTAAAGTAATTAATTTTGTTTTAAATTTCAAGCTTAAGTTTTAGTCAAGAATTTAATTGAAGGAGTAAATTGAGAAATTAGTATTTTAATATTGTAGAAGTAAATTTCATATTTGTTTTCTAACTATTTTTAGTGTTTTATAAAGACTACTTAAAACATGTTTATATATATATATATATTTGAATTGAGAAATTTATATGAATTTTTAATTAAAAAACGCTTTTCTTGAAATAAAATTTAGTAGTAGTATTATTGTTATTGTTGATATTATTATTATTATTATTATTATTATTAGTTGTTGTAAAAATAAAATAAAAAAAAGGAGGGAAGAATGGGTATTTGTGTTGAGCTTTGTGAATAGCTTATACTAAAATTCATTTTTAAGCTCTATTAAACATTTGAGAATTTCTGGGAGGCATTTTTATATACTGAAATGCTACAAAAATTTTTATAAAATAAACCAAAATTTTCTTGCATTAATTCACATCAACACTCATATTCATAGCATATAGATTATAGTGAATTTTAGGTTAAGGTTTTTCTTTTAATTAGTATTTCGTATTTCCTCATTTAGGTAAAGAACCATCTTCTGGTGTAGACCGTTGTGCAGCTGCTCCTAACTAGAATCCTTATTTGTCTGTCCAGGTGAGTGGATAGTGGTATAACATCATAGTTTTAAATCTACTATATATATATTTTAGAAATTATTTTTATTCAAACTCTCTTTTACATGGTGGTTGCAAAAGTTTAGTTTCTAGTAACTTGGGAACATATAATGTTACTTTGATCTTTGTGCTATTATATGAGAAATCAATTTAAATGATGTTTGGTTAAATGGTATGCACTCAGTGATGTTGCCTATGAAATCACACCTTGAATGTTGGGTGCTTAAAAGAATATATATTATCGCCATTTATGGGTGTTGTCCCTGTGCATTCGTATGACGAGGATTTGCACTTTGGGTGACGAGGTAAGACATTCAGCGCCTAGAGTTGCTAGGGATTTCTAGGTCACAGCTAAGAGTGTATATGTATAAGTATATGATTGATGATTTGGCTATGAATTTCTTGGTTTAAATTAAAGTCAAGCTTAATAAATGAGTTGATGAAGTGCGATTGCTCAAAAATCTAGTTTGATGAACTTTTTCTTGTTGCAGTGAATCTATTAAGATTCTACTTATCTGAAATGTTTTAGATTGATTTTGTACAAATTAAATTAATAATTTGTTGCATGTTCCCCTTTGTTATACTTTTATCCTCTCACTGAGTAGTTGTACTCATCCTCTTCCTTTTATCATTTTTCAGACTCTTTGTAGATAAATAAATCCTTGCACAACATAGTTCGCGTGTGCTCTTCATCTATCAGCTTTAGTGGAGGTTAAGCAAACAAACTCTTGCTATTTTGGATAAATTTTGACTAGACTAGCCTTAAAGGCTAATGTATTATTTGTAAGTAATTACTCTTAACTGAACCTTCTGTACAGTAAGCTTGTAATAATATCTTATGGTATTTTATTTATAGTGTTTTTGTTTGTTCCATAAGTTTTAGTTCGCAGTCATACTTATCTTTGTGATAGAGGATTGGGTATGACATTTATTGGTATCATAGATAGGTTATTAGTTCTGTAGACTTCATTAAATAAAATAGCTTTGCTAGGTTCTTGATCCTTGCCTTTTTAATATGGTGTAGGTCAATGGCGCCTTGGGCAGTAGGTGGTAGAGGTCGCGGAGGCCAAGGCCATAATTGTCTAGGTCATTGTCGTCGAGTTGCAAGATTAGAAGATGTTGGCCAACTTTATAGGGATCCTAGCCCATCTTTATCTATGGAAGGGATGGACGAGCATGAGTTGCCTGAAGGTAGTAAGTCAGTCGATGATACTGGCTCACAAAGAGAAAATATTGGGGCATACCCACCTCCACAAGCGAATCCACCACCTCCAGCAACTCAAGGACCACATGTTCCACCTGTTGTTATTCAGATTGAAGTTGGATTATGTGCTGGCATGACACCTATAGGGAAATAAAAACCTTGGGATATAGTCAAACATTGTAGACATTTAGGAGCTGAAAACTTTGATGGCTCTTTAGATGTGGACAAGGTTATTGAATGGCTTAAAAATATTGAGAAAATATTTGCCTCAATAGAGATGTCAAATAGGGAGAAGGTTATAGCACAACAAAGATGTTTTTACAAGGAGTTGCAGATAGTTGGATGGATAGGGTATATCGCCTTCACAGTGATGAAATGACCTGGCAAGCATTTGTAACAGAATTTCAAAAGGAGTATATATCAAAAAGTAGAAAAGGGAAACAAGATTATTTCTTTAGGTTAGAACAATGAGATACTATTATGGAGTATATTGATAAGTTTAAAGATTTGTATCGATTTATGGCCAACATACTTCCTTCTGAGGAGAATAAATATGATCAATTTTTAAGTGATTTACATGTGACTATTCAGTCTGGTTTGGCATCCTTTGAGGGTACCACTTATAGAAGCTTAGTAGAAAAAGCTTTGGAGGCTGAGAAGCTGCAGAAAGAGGAAAGGGAAATAATTCAACAGAGTCAGAAGCATGATCAAAGTTCCTACCATAATATTGATAACAAGTTCACTAAAAGGGGAGGTGGTACATTTCAAACCAGAACTGATCCTAGTATTGGTAGGGGTTCTTATACAAAATAAAGGCAAGCTAGTTAGAGTATAGTACAGAAGCTGGTGGGTAGTTCCAAAAGTGTTCAAGGTTCAATAGCTCTACAAAGATTTTGATCTCAAAGCTCTATGTATGGTAGATACCATGAAGGTTAATGCAAAATGCTAACTAATGTATGTTATGAATGTGGAGAAATGGGTCACTTTAAGAGGGAATGCCCTCGTTTCATTTAGCCTACTAGTTCTGGGCATTGATCTACTATGCCTAAAGGTCAGAGAGGTGGTAGAACCTAATCTCGAGGTAGGCCTACAGTAGGAGGTGCAGGTACTAGCAGACCTAGTAGAGCTACATCAACCATTCAACCTAGACAAGGTGCAAAGGCTAGTAGACTACAAACTCATGGTAAAATTTTTGCTATAACACAACAAGAGGCACTAGTATCTCTAGAGGTTGTGACTGGTATTATATCTATCTTGGGTAAAGATCCATATATTCTTATTGATCCTAGTTCAACATATTCTTCCATATCATTTGCATTTACCCATCATTTTAAAAAATAAAGGGATTCATTAAAAGAAGCTTTGGTTGTTAATATTCTTGTTGGTAGCCCTATTGTGTGTAAATAAGTGTATAAAGACTGTGTTGCCAAACTAAAGGACTGTGAGCTCTTAGCGGATTTATTTCCTTTACCTCTCTAAGAATTTGATGCTATTTTAGGCAAGGATTGGTTATCCTGCCATCATGCCACAGTAGATTGTTTTGAGAAGTTAGTGAAGTTTAAATGACCTAGAGAGCCTAAGCTTATTTTTCGTGGTGAATGTCATTTTTTCCATCCTCTATACTTTCCGCTATTATAGAGGAGAAATTGCTTAGAAAAGGGTGTCAAGCATTTTTAGCCTATGTTGTTGACAAAGAATTGAGAGAACCTAAAATAGAGGATATTCCAACTATTTGTGAGTTTCTTAATGTATTTCCTAAGGAGCTTCCTAGCTTACCTCTTGACAGAGAAATTGAATTCTCTATTGATTTATAACCAGGTACAACTCCTATCTCTTAGGCACCTTTTAGGATGGCTCCAACTAAGTTCAAAGAGCAAAAAGTTCAATTACATGAGCTATTAGATAAAGGGTTTATAAGGCCTAGTGTTTCCCCATAGAGAGCTACAGTGTTATTTATGAAAAAGAAATATGGTTCTTTACAGTTATGCATAGACTATAGGTGACTAAACCGAGTGACAATACGAAATAAGTACCCTTTGCCTTGCATTGATGATCTTTTTTATCAGCTTCAAGGTGCTAAAGTTTTCTTAAAAATTGATTTACGGTCTAGGTATCATCAATTGAAGATTAAAGAAGTATGTACCTAAGATAACTTTTCGTACTCGATATGGACATTATGAAGTTCTTGTGATGCCATTTAGGTCGACCAATGCACCAGCTGCTTTCATGGACCTTATGAATAAAGTATTTTGACCTTACTTGGATAAATTTGTTATCGTATTCATTGATGATATCCTGGCATATTCTGGTAGTAAAGAACACTATGAGAAGCATTTGAGAATTGTCTTGCAAATTTTAAGGGACAAGCAATTATATGTTAAATTTAGTAAGTGTGAGTTTTGGCTCGACGAAGTAGTTTTCTTGGGTTATGTAATTTTGCAGAGGGAGTACTTGTGGATCATAAGAAGGTTGAAGTGGTGGTTAATTGGGAACCTCAAACAAACCCTACAGAGGTTAGGAGTTTCTTAGTCTTAGCAGGATATTATCATTATTTTGTCCAAGATTTCTCCATTATTGCATCACCCTTGACTAAATTGCTTAGAAATAATATAAAGTTTGAATGGACTGCTAAATGTCAAGAAAGCTTTGAAAAACTTAAAGCTTGTTTGACATTAACACCTGTTCTTACTCTTCCTTCTAGTAATGGAGGCTATGTTATGTATAGTGATGCTTCAAGAAAAGGGTTAGGTTGTGTATTGATGTAGCATGGAAAGGTGATAGCTTATGCATCCAGACAAATTCAACCTCACGAATTGAATTATCCAACCCATGACTTGGAGTTAGTAGCAGTAGTGTAAACACCCAATTTCGGGATGACTAGAGCATGGATGAGATTTAAATAAAAAAAGAAAAAATTTGAAAAATAAAAAAAAAAGAAGAAAATAATTTAATTAGGCTGAGGTTGGCCCAAACGGCCAAATAATTTGAGAAAATTTCACCCAATGTACCCTTTGACCATTTTAATTTCGTTACCGACCTAGCCCATATGTTTTTTTCAATTTTTTCTTTTCACTTTTCATTTTTAGCTTTCTTTCTTTTTTCTTTTCAGTTTTAGTCTTTTGGTTCATTTATGTATCATTCTTTGATTTATTTCCATCACAATGCATTTTTCTTAGTGAAAAAATTCAAGGACAGTGACAATTAATCGCCACATCATTTAAGAACTTTCTTTGTTGGAATAATTGATTGTTGATATTGATCCAAAATACTAACGGTGGCCTGACGTTGTTGAAACTATAGTTGCAGATTTGGCTACCTTGACAAAATTGACTCATCCTTTATTTTCTCTTGGTGAATATCATTCTACCAGACATAAAGTTTTTTATTATCTTGAATATAAGAGTTTCAGATGTTTGAATTATGCCAACGATGAAAGCACATATTTTGTTGTTTCAGAGCTAATTATGAAATATATCAAATAAATTATTATTTTTATTATTGCTACTAATAAAAGTAAACATTATATTTATGATCTTAATTTTATTATTGATAATGAAAAAACTGAAAAAATAACAAACTGCAACAAAAATCAACAACAATAATTTTTTGTTAATGTTGTTGATTTTTGTCGATTTTGTTGTTTCAGTTGTTGTTTTTCAATTATTTTTGTTATTTGTTTTTGTTTATATTTGCTGATTTTTGTTAAAAATAATAAATAATAAAAATTATGAGATATATAAAAAAATTATTATTTTTATCATTAATACTAATAAAAGTAAAAATTTTATTTATGTCCTTAATTTTATCATTAATAATGAAAAAATTATTTAAAAAATAATAAAAATCAACAAAAATCAACAAAAATAAACAACAATCAACAACTGACAATCAACAAAAAATAAACAACAATCAACAACATAAAATTTTGTTGATTTTTGTTGTTTTGTTGTTTCAATTGTTGTTTTTAGTTTTTTTTTTTTTTTGATGTTACAAATACATCATAAGGATTGTAAACTGGTTACATATTGATGATCAATAAGTATCAAATATTTTTTTTTAAAGAAGTTGTTAGACATTTTAATAAACAAATTGAAATAAAAAAATAAAAAATCAACAAAAATAAAAACAATCAACAACTGACAATAAACAAAAATTAACAACAATCAACAACATAAAATTTTGTTGATTTTTGTTGTTTTGTTGTTCTAGTTGTTGTTTTTAGTTTTTTTTTTTTTTTGTTATTTC
>CATIWM010139222.1:0-23471 GCA_949671775.1 Mallotus repandus
ATATATGAAAATATAATAATTATATTTTAATATTTAATTAAAAGGTAATATATTATCTAATTTAAAATATTTATTTTTAATATAATTAAAATATAATTATTTATTATTATTATTATTATAAAAAAGCAACATCAGCAAATAAATCAGCATAAATTTCAAGAACATAAATGCCTTAGCCGGCTAATGAACCTAACAAGTGATAAGCCCTTAGCATCCTTTTAATTTAGGAAAAGGTTCGTTTTTGCCCCTAACATTTTCACCAAAGCTCTTATAAGTCTTCGTTGTTTTTTTTTTTGGCTTAATATAAACGAGTTGTACAAAATTCATTTTTTCAGGCCCTTCTCTTAATGGGGACTCTCTTCAAATTAAACATCGGTTATAAAATACACCACTTGGCATCCATGCTGTAACAGTAAAAGCCACATCAAAATTGAAGAGGGAAGTTTAATGTCATTCATAAAGATCACTTTTATGAAGCCAACCACCTCTGTCTAAGAAAAATAAATCCTCATAATTCCCCTATTTCTAACCTTAAGCTTAATAGAAATTACAACCAAAACATTATGTTGCGAAGCTCATATTGATGAAAAGCAAGGGCATTCTCAGTGTGGTAAAAATTGGAACCGTAGTTGCACCTATCAAGTATGTGAATGGGTAGTTGCATTGGTGTGATGTTTTGATTTTTGGTTCTTTGATAATGAATTTGAATGTGTTACTATCAGTTAGTACAGTAGGAGATAACTATGTTAATGTCAGTTAGTGTAAATGGTATGAAAAGAAACTGTTCATCTATATGTATATCTGATTTTATTTTTTTTATTTTTACATTTGTTGCAGCAATGGACCAACTAGTGAACTTAATATTTCATTTTGGTGGTCATTTTCACAAGAAGCTTATGTACGTCAATGGTAATATTGATGTGTTATATGATTATGATCCAGATTATTTATGTTATCAAGACATTTTGTATAGATGTAAGAATACATATGGGTTTAGGAGTGTGGAAAGAATAATTGTCCTTGAACCAGGGAAAGAACTTAATGATGGATTATTTAGGATTCATGATAATCACACTATTAGAAATGTATTAGGATATATTAACAAATATAGTTGGATGGGTGAGATTCATTTCTATGTTGATCATGAAGTTGATACACCAGTAGTCATGAAGTTAATTGGTTAGAAAGAAAATGGCTATCGTGGGGAGGTAGAACAAGAGTAAGTAGAAAATGATATAGTGGAGATAGTGAATGAACAACGGAATGAACCTCTAAATAAACCTGAAACTGAACCAGTGATATAAAATGAACCTCAAGTTGAACATGAGATAGCTCCTCATACTGAACAAGAACTTGAAACCCATCCTGAACATTAGCCTGAACTAGAAAATGACTAATTTTCAGAATTTGAACATCAACCTGAGGCAACCAATGAACCTGTAATTCATTTTAACACTCAATGTTCACATGCCAATGTTGGTAATAGTGCAACTAGACCTATATGTGGTCAAGGTGGGTGTCCTGGAGGCTATGTTAGTGAGGAGGAAGATCAAATTGATGGTAATTATGGGAAAATTGATGATGGGGAGGAAAGTAATGACTCATTGTAAGATGAAATCAATACATCACCTCTAAATGAGAGGGTCATATTTGAAGGCACTGAAGGGCATGGACATTTCATACTTGGAATGACTTTTGCAAATGTGAAGGAGGCTCGAGATGTTGTGGCATAGTATGTTGTACTCTATGGATATAAATTGAAGTTGAATCTGAATAAACCATTAAGGATTGTGGCCAAATGCAAGAATGAACAAGGTTGTCCCTTTATGTTGAGAATTTCAAAAGATGGAAAAAATTCTAGTTTAAGTGTCAAGACACTTATAGCTGAGCATAAATTTTTTAGGCATTTCACACTTCCAAGTGCCACTGTAAAGTTTTTAGCAAGGCATTTTAAGAAACAAAAATATAACAATCCTACTTTTAAAGTTCAAAACATAAGGCTGAGGAGAACTTGAAGATAAATATGAGTGTTGCCAAATGTAAGAGAGCTAAAAGAATGATAATTCAAGAAATGGATGAAAGCTATAAGGTTCATTTTCAGCAGTTTGAAGTATATACAACTGCTTTAAAAAGTAGTAATCCTGGTTCAAAGGCTAAAATAGAGTTATGCAATGAGTCTTTGAAGCAAGGTAAAAGAATGTTTTGGAGAATGTTCATATGCTTTGATGCATGCAAAAAAGTGTGGAGACTGGTTGCAAACCACTAATTGGTCTAGGTACGGGTCTTTCTTGAAAGGTGTTTGTAAGGGCCAGTTATTAAGTGCCGTAGAAATAGATGTTGATGACCAAATGGTGCCCATTGCATGGGTAGTGGTTGACAAAGAGAACAAGAACAATCGACATTGGTTTTTATGTTAGCTTATTCAAGAACTTGAACTTGGAGATGGATCACAATTAACATTCATTTCAGACATTCAAAAGGTAAAAAATTTTAAGTTATTATTTCGTTTAGTTGCAATTATATATGTGTTATCAAAATTTTTAACTATTTTATTATTTGTAGGGATTAATTGATGTTGTAAGCAATGTACTCCCTCAACCCGAGCACAGAATTTTAAGTTTACAAGGCATATTTGGAGCAATTGGAGTAAAAAATATAGTGGGGAAGAACTTAAAAAAAAGTTCTGGATTTGTGCTTGGGGTACCTTCGAGGAGGAGTTCAAAGACAACTTAGAAAAACTTAGTGAACTCAGTATGAAGGCATTAAAAGATATGTTAAGATACACCCCCCTCCCCCCCCCCCCCCCCCTTCCATAATTGGTGTAGAGCTTATTTCAGCTCTAGGTGCAAGTCGATTAAGGTTGATAATAACTTCTTTAATTCATTTAACTCTTGGATTCTTGTAGCAAGGCAGAAACCTATAATCAACATGCTTGAAGATATCAGGTTGCAAACAATAAATAGAATTAAGGAAAATAAAAAGGCTACAGACAAATGGTTCAATGTCTGGAGTCCAGCATACATGAATATTTTTCAAGACAATAATAAGAGATGTTTGACTTGTAAGGTGGTATTTAATGGTGTTGGTGGGTATGAGATTAGTGAAGGAGATTATAAACACACTGCACTTTGGACCAGGAATTGTGCATAAATAGGGCATGTGAATTATCGAAAATCCCATGCTCTTATTCAATTTATGCACTATATCATTCAAAGATTGATCCTATCAATCTATTATCAAAGTGGTACCACAAATCAAGCTACATGGCCACATATTAGTTCCCTTTGCTTATAGTCCCTAGTCCAAAGTTCATGAAATTTTCAAACTTTAAAGCAATTGAACCTCCACCTTTGCCTAAATTGGTAGGCAGACCCAAAGTTAAAATAATAAGAGCCTTTAATAAAAGTCAAAGCCATATTCAATAAGATGGACATCTAACAAGGAAGGGGCAAACTTAACTTTATAGATTTTATGGTCAACAAGGACACAATATAAAAACATGTCCAAATAAGGAAAATTAGGTTTAGGTTTTATACTGTTTATTTATTTTTGATATGTTAGACATGATTCTAAAGCTGTTAATTATTGTTTATTGGTCACATAGGAAACAAGTGGTCCTATTAATGCTCATGAACCTGTGACTGAATAAGGCACTGCCATGACACCTGAAACATATCAAGAACACTCTGAGGCTGAGTCAAGAAGACGCAAAGGAATAGCTAAGGTGATAGGAGAGTAATCCACTGTAAGAAGAGCAACGAAGACATTTTCTTGATATGACGTGTATATTAATGAAAATACTAGATCAATAATATACAATATGAGTATTTGTGAAATCTAATTTGTGTATTTGTGAAACTTATTATTTTTACAATCTTGGAATGTTTTTATGAAACCTAATTTATGTATTTGTGAAATCTAATATTTGTATTTGTGAAACTTGGTGATTTGTGCAATCTTAAAATGTTTTTGTGAAACCTAATTTATGTATTTGCACAACCTAATTTCTATATATGAGCATAAATATGATTTGTGCAATGTTATTTGCTACATTTGTGTATCTATGCATATGATTTAAAATTTGTTACTTATTTTTTATTTTAGGAATCTGTCACAGCGTGGGTTGCATTCTGAAAGAGTAATATCTCCAAGAGTGACCATAAATGAAGCATAATTTTCTTCTATCAGTCATATAGAAACAAGGTTCTCGATATCAAATGAAAAACAATTGAAGAGAAATAAAGCACCAATATTTGGAAATGCTTCAAGAAAGATTCAGTTTAATAAGGATGGATCACAGGTTCAATTTGCTAAAGATCTTCCATTCTAGCCCCTAGGATTACAATGGCAAGAAGTTCCTGTAGTTATAATAAGACAGCTTAAGGAAGATGTTCAACAGTAGTTATGGAGGAAAAATCAAAGTCAGCTGTAATTTGAAATAGTGACCATATGATTATGTCTTTTACTGGTAGTAATGAGCACATATTGACACTGGTTTTGCATTTTGGATAAGAAAATACTGATTCCTATTTAACATTTGGTTTTGGCATTTTGGTTGGATTATGATAATGCATAGTTAACATTAGAGGGTCAATTAACATTACAACTTAACAACAACCATAACGATTGGTTGTTCTTTATATTTTGGAATTCAAAATGCAGGCATGACTATTTTCTCATTATATATTAGTGTATTTTTTAGTTTTTAAGCAATTTTTAGGTTTA
Organism: Mallotus repandus; assembly: GCA_949671775.1. NCBI lineage: Eukaryota > Viridiplantae > Streptophyta > Magnoliopsida > Malpighiales > Euphorbiaceae > Mallotus > Mallotus repandus. Next base: position 4,726 of record CATIWM010139222.1, read on the forward strand.
TATCTCTTACCGTTTTGGCAATAAACATAACAGGTTAAGCATTTTCACATATTGCACCATTCATATATACAGATAATAACTTCTCTTACATTACTCTACTAATTTTGCATTCAATTGACTTACATTGAACTAAAATAAAATAAAGACACTAATAAATATAACCCATGAAATCACAATAACATAATAAGCAACAAATATCTTCTTTCTTAAACTCTTAGCCTCAGTTATTTTTTTACTTCTTCAATATTTTTGCTCAGACTATAGCTAGGCAATTTCTTCATTAACATCTTTTGATTCTTGCACACTAATTCTTAGCCATCCGGGCATCACTCTTAGTCTTTAATTTTCCTCAACAAGCATATTCTTCTCCCTTTTCAAATCATTGATTATGTCTCGCATTCTACTATCGATTGACTTATCATGCCACTAGAAGAACTGATAGCTCCCAATCTAATTTGGGCACCCATAAAATTGATGCCCTATATTTTTGTGTGTCCATGAAGTCCACTTGGGAGCTTTCACTCTATAGCCCTTAAATCAATAATTACAGAACTTAGGAGGTCCCTCGTAATTTAGCTCTATGTTACCTCGCCTACTGGATCTTACCGTTGATGATGCCATTTTAATAATCACTTATTAATTTTTTTTAGGATTTCACTGTTGCCCTAATTATTTTAAGAAGAAGAAGTAGAACTATAAGAAGAATAAGAGGAATAAGAAGATGTAAAACGAAGAAGAAGAAGCTGTGCTATGGAGATTTTATTATTGGTCGTTATATATTAATTCTTATGGGACTTTATTTGCCATGTCATTTTCAACTTAACAGAGTCTTACCTCCTTAATAAGTCCATGTTAAGAGAACGGCCTAAAAAGATGAATTTTGTACAACTCGTTTATATTTGAGCCAAAAAAAAGATAAGGGCTTATAAGAGCTTTGGTGAAAATGTTAGGGGCAAAAATGAACCTTTTCCCTTTAATTTGAATCTATCCTCCATTATATGGTTTGCAGACAATTGGAAGTCCAATTCAAGTGAAGATTATAAAATGGTTCATAGACTTTGGTAGGACTGGTTTAGTTGAGGAATCATTTTTCTTGTTTGATGAACTTGATCACTCTGCTAAAAACACTCATATTTGTAAACGTTTTGATTGATATGCTATTGAGATTTGGCCATGTTGATGATGCATTTAAGGTGCTCGATGAAATTCTTCAACTAGAGATTAATTTTCATCCTAATAATATTACTGGAGATATTGTTTTCTTTTAGCGGATGAAAAGAGAGAAGTTAGAACAAATTGTAAATCAAGGAACAGATTGTGAAAATGGTGTTGAAGTTCAGAAAATTTGATATCTTTCCTAAATGAAAACCCTAGTTTTGGTTTTTTAAAGGAGAATAAGAAGAATAAGAAAATAAGTTAAAAGAATTTTTCACTATCTCTGAATTTAAGTAGCCAATATTCAAGGGTATTTTTTACTTTTCCTTTCATTTTCTCAATTTAGCCTCTATTTTTTTTATTAATTGTCAAAAAACCTAATAGAAGGATTAACAAGTTTAACATATTAAAATATAAGGATGAATAAATATTTATTAAAGTGTTAGGGACGATGCCAAAGCATAGAGGAAAATAGTAATTTACCCTTCTTTTAATCTTTAAAATAATTAATAATTAGTATATACTATGTCTTTAGCTTTTAATGTATATGTGTTAGCCTTTAGTGGTGTTGATTCTCTTATTTTTGTACATGGCAAATAGGGTTGTGCAGGACCGACCCATATCCACAAACTGACCTGAACCCAAACCAAGATTCAGCATCGGCTCAGCCCACTGAGTAGAAGGTGGGAGGTTCGACTAATGACATATGATAATTTTGGATTTCGGTTTGCGGGTCAAGAGAGACAATTCATTCCGCGACCCATATATATATATATATATATAGACATACACAAAAAAAGGCAAAAACGTTGTCATTTCATTTAATACCCCTAACCCTAAAAACTCTAAATATATAAACATCATATTCTCTAAAAAACCTAACCTAATCACTTTCTCTCGTTCTCTTTTTTGTTGCAGTTGCCCCTCTCCTCTCTTTCCTCTCTACTTCTCTAGTTCTACCCTCTGATCTTTTACAGTTTTGATCACTTCTTCCGCCAAATTCCTTCATTCTAACAATAAATCTGACCTTCTGAAACCTTTTCTAAAACTCAAACATTAAAGCTTTTACCCTCTTTGTCCTTTGATTGTTGAAAAACAATCCTAGACAACATTAGTTTCAGTCTGCTGCTCCTTAGTGTCCATCGATCTTCATTTTGTTTGTTTTCTTCATATTAAAAATATGAAAAGGTGACAAAAAGTTATAGATCTTGAGTTTTATGGTAATCTAGTTGCATTTCAACATTGAATATGTTGATTTTCTTTTCGATATGATTATATACAAGTGTATTTTAACACTTTCTTACTTCTAATGTGTTTGCATTTGCATTAATGATATTGAATAAGAGATCTATATGGTGGAAGCTATGTTTAATATGAAGAATCAATGATCTAAACGTTGGAAGCTTTGATTCTTTTGCTTGGGTTTATTTATCACCTCTAATTGGTCGGTATAATTTCTAATTCTATTACTAATTTTTTTATATGGCGGAAGCTGTGTTTGATTTTCTTTATATTTGATTTTAAGTGTGTAAAAGTTTGATTTTTGATATATAAAAGTTTTAAACAAAACTACACTTAACTTTTACAAAAATTATTAAGATCAACTGCTAAGAGTTATTTTAATTTTGAGTAATATTTTAGGTTGGAGTAATGATATACGTAAAACCATTAAATTAGCTATTTAAAAGTTAATGAGTGAGTAGTTAAATTGTATTTGAAGTGCATTCATAGAGTTCGATTCTTAATGTTCTCGATTTAAAAGGGGAGGATTGTCCTTGTTGATCAGGGGGAGAACTACTCTCTTCTCATCAATCACAATATATTGGGCTGCACTTTATTGATCTATTATAATTCCATACTGATTGAATTGAACTAGATTTTACACAGTTTTATATTCTTCCTTACCTTTGATGTATGACAAAAAAAAATGTGGTAAGCACTAATCACTCCTATTTAATTGGAACTCCCAAATTAAAAAAACAAATTAAAATGAGTAATCTATTTATATATATAAAAAGATGGAACTCAAATTGCACTGTTTATCTACAATACAATTTGAGTCCATCGATTTCTTCTTATTTACTAAAGAGCCACTATGTTTTCTTTTAAAAATAAATAGCACCTTTAGTGAAAACAAGTCGTTTATAAAGTCATAATCTTTTCTTTTAGTTTTTAATAAGGAAAATAGAGCCAAATTGGACCCTAACGTTTGGCCCTAATTGTACATTAGACCCTCTCAAGTTTTTTTTTCCAATGTGGAACTTCAACTTTATAAGTTAAGATATATTAGACCTTTACTGAGTACAATTAAGTATTATAACTTTTTTTTAGTACAGTTAAGTCCCATAGATTAATAAAAAAAATTAATTTTAAGGGTTACTAACAAACAAAATTGATAAATATTTTTTTAAAATACTAAAAAACAAAATTGATAAATATTTTTAAAAAATGTCTATATAACATAATTATAAATTTTTAAAAGTTTTTAAAAGTTTTTAAACCTATAAAATAAAATTTTTAAATTTTTTCTTGAATTTAAAAAGCTTTGCAATTAAGTGATATATATTTCAAATAAATGACCAATTTTATTCATTAATATAAAAAGCAAATTGATAATTAACCCAAAAATTTAATTTTAATGGTTGATTAAAAAATTTTAAATTTTATTAATTAGTTTAAATTTTTAAACCTGCATAATAAATTTTAAACCTACACAATAATTGATAAATAAAATTTTTTGTTCAATTGTTAAAATTAAATTTTGGATCAATTATCAATTTTCTATTTATATTAATGAATAAAATTTGTTATTAATTTGAAATATATACCACTTAATTGTAAAGATTTTACAATTCAAGAAAAAATAAAAAAATATTTTATAGGTTTAAAAACTTTAAAAACTTTATTATTATGTTATACATATACATATATATTTTAAAAATTTATCAATTTTATGTGTTAGTACCCCTTAAAATTAAATTTTTATTAATCTATAGGACTTAATTGTACTAAAAAAAGTTACAAGACTTAATTGTATTCAGTAAAGGTCTAATATGTCTTAATGTACAAAGTTGAAGTTCCACAATGTAAAGAAAAATTTAAGAGAGTCCAATGTGCAATTACTGCAAAACGTTAGGTCCAATTTGGCCATTTGGCCTTTTTACTAATCTACCTCCCCCACACCAAGAAAACGACACCATTTTTTTTTTCATAAATAATAATAGTTATATTATAAAAGCAAAATAAGTTCTTATGGAATATTACGAAGCCAATTAAACGGTAGTCTATGTTCACTAACTGCCTTTTCTACCCAATTAGCTGCATAATTTACATCCATACAAATCTAATGAAAATAACAAGTTACAAAATGAGTTTTTAAGTTCATAATATATTTAACAAGAGTAGCAATACTCCAACAAGACTCTTGAGGTGATGTTAAGCTTAAAAAGAATGACATATGGGAACTCATTGCTCTTCCAAAAGGACACAAGCCAATCGGTGTCAAATGGGTCTACAAAACAAAGAAGAATGTAAAAGGAGAGGTCAAAAAGTACAAAGTGAGGCTAGTTGCTAAAGGTTACCATCAAAAAGCTGGAATTGACTATAATGAGGTATTTACTCCTATTGCACGCTTAGAGACTGTGAGATTGATTATTTCTTAAGCAGTTAAAAATAGGTGGAAGATTCACTAGATGGATGTAAAGTATGCCTTTCTAAATGGAGTTTTTGAAGAGAAAGTATACATTCAAAAACCACTAGGCTATGAAGTCAAAGGACAAGAATCCAAAGTCCTAAAATTGAAGAAGGCCTTTTAAGGATTGAAACAAGCTCCCAGAGCATGGAATAGCAGAATGGACAAGTATCTTCAACAGATTGGCTTCATCAAATGTCTATATGAACATGCCCTCTATTTCAAAATCAAAAATTGAGATATCTTGATCGTGTGCATGTATGCGGATGATTTGATCTTCACCGGGAGCAACCCCACCATGTTCAAAGATTTAAAAAAAGAAACAATGGAGTTTGAGATGATGGATATTAGATTGATGGCAAACTACCTCAACATTGAAGTTAAGAAAAAGGAAGATGGGATTTTGATCTTACAAGAAAGCTACATGAAGGAGATCTTTAAGAAATTTAAGATGCATGATTGCAACCCAATAAGCACACCGATGGAGTGCGAAATCAAGTTTTTCAAAGATGATGAAGCAGAAAAGGTTGATCCAACACTTTTTAAGAGTCTAGTTGGATGTTTGCGATATATAACTTGTACAAGGCCCGACATTCTCTATGCAATAGGAGTTATGAGTCGTTACATGGAAACTCCAATAACTACTTATTTCAAGACTGCAAAGAGAATTCTTCACTACCTTAAAGGAGACACTGCTTTCACTTGGATGTCAAAGAAGTAACCAATTGTCACTCTCTCAACATGTGAAGCTGAGTATGCTACTGCTATAACGTGTGTTAATCATGCAATTTAACTTTGAAATTTGTTGAAGGAATTGAACATGTCACAAGTGGAACCAACAGAGATTTGTGTCGATAACAAGTTAGTAATAACTTTAGCCAAGAATCCAGTACATCATGATTAGAGAAAACACATTGATACTCAATATCATTACATAAGAGAATGCATTACAAAGAAAGATGTGAAACTGGAATATGTAAAGTCTCAAGATCAAATCACAGACATCTTCACCAAGCCATTGAAGAAAGAAGACTTTGTCAGATTGAGAAACACACTAGGCATTATAAAACAAGTTTAAGGGGGAGTATTGTGAAATAAACTTGTTTTAACCAAGTTCACTAAGGAAGCTTCTATGTTAGGTGGTTAATTATTATTAGTTGGTGTAAAAAAATATTAGTTGGTGTGAGAAATTATTAAGATTAGGTGGTGTGAGTTGTATCACTTTTAAGTGTATGTTTAGGATTTAATTGTATTTATTTATTTTAATGGTTTACATAAAGGGACAATTACTATTTGCCCCCTAAGGTTTGATGTATTGTATTAACTGGTCCCTCACTTTTAAAAATTTATATTTATTCGTTTCTCACTTTTGATTCTGTTGCACCAAATGATCCTTTTGTCAATATTTTCACTATTTTTTTAGGAAATAAATAAGAAAAATAAATATAAAATAAAAAATTGAAAATTCATAAATACCCTTTAATGTTATATGTACCATTGCCATATTTTTAACATTCTATTTTTAAATGACCCCACCACCATCCCCACCATAGCCACATCCACTACCATGTTTCTTTTGACATCGGAGGAGGACCACTTTCCCAAGGCGGTCCTGTTATGGGTCCATATCTATCAAGGCTGGCTTACCTCATACTTCTCATCATCTCCACCACCATCATCAACAGCAGCAGCAGCCACACAATCTTTACATCTCCTCTATTAGCATTGTGATCCAATACACACCAGTATGAATCACCTACTCATCCTTTAATCCTCAAGCATATTCACCTCTAATCAAAACATATTTCAGAAAACACCATCAACCTGAACCATGTTTTCCTTTACTAACTACCTACCAAGAACAAAGATTGCAATTATCTGCAATAAAAAAATCCAAAACTTAATATCACAGTGAATATAAAGATGGGCATTGCATCTTCTTCCTCTTTCTCCACTGCTACCATTGACATCACTACTTGTTGCTATCTTTTTTCTCGATTTCAAGCAAGGTATCATGATTTGGGTTTGTTGCTTTTGTGCTATATCAATCATTTTCGCTCAATTTCTTCTATTAACTTCACTTTTTTTGCTTGGCTTTGTGTTTCTGATTGCTATAATTAGTAAATGATTTTGATCTATTACTTCTTTTGCTTGTTTGATCTTTTTGCTATTTTGCTGCTTATGTTGTTGTTGTTTTTGGTGTGCGAGAGTATATGAGTCCATTTTGAACTTGAGATAAGTTTCAATTTTGTTTAGTAGATGGTCTAAGGAAACTAAAATTGATGTGTTTGAAACATGATAGCTCGGTTTTTACATTTACTGCTCTATATAGAAGACCATCTCCATTAAGATTTTCGTGGTTTTGCTTATGTCAGTGTGGATACATGATATGATGTTTGCTCATCATTTTGCTTCTTTTTCATTTTAGTATGATTTTCAATAATTTGATTATGCTTCTACAGTGCACTTGACTTTATTTTTTGAATGCAATTGTACAATGTAGTTAGTTATGGAAAATTGAAGATAATTAGAAGCTTTAATTAGATTATTTTCTTTTAAAATATCAAAAACCATAAGTGGTTTATTGGGAAGTTAGTAAGTTTTCCATTAATCATGGAATATATTCATTCATTGGGCAGGCATGAATGGTTCATGGTTATATTTTTAGCGAATGCTAATGTGTTAAAATATTGAATGATGCCTTGTTTAAAAACTAATTTTGATGGCAAGCCATCTTCTCTTCAGGGATATTGCTTATGGCAGTCATATTTTCACTCTATGGTTTTAACTTCTCCCTCTAACTAGACCATCGAGCTCTTATGGCTTCCTACATTGATGCGAATTCAAAAGATTGGCCATCAGAGTTTGAGAAATAGCAAGCATTTTCCCTTCAATGGTAAGGGCAAGGAATTTGAAGATATCCCTTTCTTGGGGGCAGATTTAGGAGATGATTCTGATGATTATGAGCTCACTGAGTTGCATTGCGAGGTTGGCATAGTGGAAGGTTAGCTGTGCAGCATACCATATGAACTCTACGGTCTGCAGTAGTGGCAACATGACCTATCAGAGCGGAAAGAGCATGATGGGATGACATCGGTGAAATATGAGAGGAAAAAGTAGCGGTGAAAGTTTGAGAGGAGAAAAGGACCAGGTAGCGGTGGAGGCGAAGGAGCAAAGCAAGAACAAGAGATTACCCTTTATTTATGGTATTTTGGTGAACAGAGATTCCTTTATTTGTTTCAATAGCAAAAAAGAAAATGGTATTTTATTCATCAATTGAAACAAATGGTATTTTGGTCATTTCATATCTATTTAACAGTTATTTGACGAAAAACATAACAAAAAAGACTATTTAATTTATTTCTCTAAAACTGAAGGATGAATAAATATAATTTTTAAAAGTGAGGGCCCACTTAATATAATACAACAAACCTCATATGATAAATGGTAATTGTCCCTTAGATTAATTCTCTAGTAGTATAAATAGGGTATCTTGCAAAGAAGTTTATGGATCAAAGAAAAAGAAAGAAGAAGTGTAAGGTAGCAAATCTTCTAAGTGTGTAAGAGTATTTGAGATAGTTTAATAAAAATTGTTTGAGTGTTTAGTGTTTAACAGCATATTCACCCACCAATTGATCGAGTTTGACTTTTTTTATTTTGTCCTCATTGGCTGTATGGACTTTCACATATCAATTCTACATATATACTTCTGCCTATTAATCTTCTAGTTCTTTTGCGTGTTTGATTAAATTAAGCCTGTAACATACTAGCTACAAGGAGCAAGCAAATTGTCAACAAAGATTTTCTAATTCCCTACTTCTCTTCCAGGTAATTATAATGTCATTTTCCTATCATCTTTTGGATTTGTTGTTGGTCAAATTAACAAATTTTTAGCCAGCTAGCTATAGTTTTGCTTGTAAGCATTTGTTTCTTCATGCAAACTCATTAAGATTTGCTTGTTAGCATTTGCTTATTAAGAAATCTAAAAGATGACAGCCCTTGGCCAAGGGTTTTTTTTTTCCATCATTCAACAGAAAATAAAATGAAAAGTTTTGCTTTATTTTTTATTCGTAAGAAAATTTTGTTTTTTTTTAAATTTTGGATTGAACTGTCAGTATTTGAAGTTTATTTGACTCTAATTAATTCAATTCAATTCAAATAGAACTATAAGAGTGACAAAAATTTCCTAATAATTAATTTAATGGAATTATATGCACTACGATTGGAATTCAAAATGTTGTTTAAGCAAAAACAATCTCTTGTCACTTGATTTCAGTGATTATTGGTTATTTCTATTTTCTTATTTATCAAAGTTTAATGGATCTTATGTTACAAAATAAGAATAATTATTTTATTTACAGAATATAATATTTATAAAAAATAAAAAAAATTAAATTTTGATTAATGTTTATCGATAATGAAAATATAAATATAAATTTAAAATCTTTAAAATTTTATGAATAAAATATAAATTAAATTACTCTCAATTAATGATATAAATATTTGTTAAAAATATAAATCTGTCCAAGAATGAATTCTTAAGTAAACTCATGGTATTAGTCTAATTTAATAAATCGTGCTATGTGATGATGTACAATCTAAATGACAAGTTTATATCTATACATAATTTTACTAAAGTAATAGAATTTTATTTACATGTCTGCTGTCTCATTATTGATGGTATACTAATTCTCAGTTGCTTGTATTTGTATGAGAGATCATGAGAAAAACAATGTAAGCAAATCTTACAAATGTCGTGTGTGCATAACATAAGAAATTCTATGAGAGTATCAATCTAAAACCAAGAAATTACCTTACGCTAATGTAAAAAAAAAAAAAAAGTTACAAAACACAAGAAAAATTAATTACCCACTCTCATTAAAGAAATTTCAAGTATCATATATAAATTTATATTTATTGATAATTAAGGCAAAACCCTATTGAACTACCTAGCTAAGTAAGCTTAAGTCATCTTTGTACACTTCCTACTAGCATAGTATAAAATGCAACTTACCATAAGATAGCATTATCACATCATCACCTTAGTTGTTTAAGTTTTCGTAGCTTAAAATAACTGCTATTAGAGTGTCATGGCCAAATCTTCCAAAGTACCATAACATTGATCTTTTTACAAAAATTAAGAAGTCGTACATACCTTGATCACCTTATTCCTTTCCTCACTAAACCCATGAATCTCGGTAGAATAAATTATGCATTTGATTGGTTGCTACACTACAACAACAACAATAACCAAAACAATATTTGTCATTCATGTACTCGATCTACCATTCATGCATCTCTATTTTCTTTGAAGTTTTCCTTCACTTATTCTACAGCTAATCGAAAAAAGGAAGACCCAATACCTTGAACGACCAAATTTAGGATGAACTAAGGTGGGCTTTCTCTGTTATGGCTTGCGTGATGATAATCATGAGATATCAAATGAAAGCTTAATTATAGTAATCAACAAAAGCTGGATTCTTAACTATAAGGTTATCGTCTTGTCTAATTAAATTTGTCCAGTTTTGATCCAGTGAATCCTTAATGCTGGTGCCACATTGTCTAGGTTGAATTTGATGGAATACCTTCAAAACAACTAACTCTCCATCTTTCTTTTCCTCACTATTGCCAAGATGATATTGGTGCATAACCTAATTTGTAACCTAATTTGTCTTTTCAGGTGCCATAGTTAGTGTAAAGCACCAAAATTTTTTTGAATCCCTTCACTTTCCCACTAGTAAAAACTGCCCTAGTCTTCCCTATTTTATGCCATCGGGTCTGACTTCCATCTTCATCGGTGTGCACTTTTATTCTTTTTCTAGTCCCAGATGCCTTTGAAGGCCTATGAAAGAAGTGACAGATTTGGCCGTCATTGCTTACTCTTGTATGATAAGAATGTATTTAGAGTTGCAAGACCCTTTTCCTTGAAGCATAATTAAAAAATTAACATATTAAGTAATAGGATACCAAAGACTTGTGCTTTCAGTTTGGCAGATTACAATTAGAAAAACAGTAATGATCTTTGTAGCGGTCATTATATGAAGCAGGTCACAAATTTACCAAAAAAGGTTATCTCAAAAGAGTATTGCCTCTCTTGTTCATGTAGACAATATGATCTTTAAAATTTTTTTGTCATTTTGTGGGTCGCTAGGTCTATCACCACAATTAGAAAAATACTTATCTTCTCTTAAATAATTGAGAAAAGGTTTAATAATCCAATGCTCAAATGTAAACCAATTAAAAAATGTTTAAGTTTTATCCTATACTTATTTTTAATTTTTTGTCATCTAATACTATTGGATACAAGAGTTCCGACTAATCTGGGAAAACCTACAAATGGAGTAAAACTTTTTCTGTATCTATTTTCTCTCTATATATATAAGACTTGAATTTAAAACCTTATTTAAAGGAATGCAAGCTCCTTACCACTTTAATCAACAAATGTTAATATAATTATTATCGAATTTGAATGAAAAATATCTAATTTTAAATTTTACTGTTTTTAGTTTACCTAAATTGAGCTGAAAATTAATTATGGTGCTATGCAATATTTAAAATTCCACCTTATCATTATCCATACAATAAATCTGTAGTTTTTGGCATTGAGGCTTGCCATTCTAAAACCCTCGTATAGCCACATTACACTCCTGCATAAGAAACTATTCCATACAGAGGGATTATGTTCCATGTGCGGCTTTTATGTTTCTAAATCAATCTTTTTTAGGTCATCCACACATATACACAAACATCGAATGACCAACTTAACTATAATCCATTTTGGCATTGCAATGCATATATGTATATGTTGAATAACTAAACTTGTTTTATTATAGCATATATGTGGTCCTAATCAAAAGAAGAAAAGTTGTGGTCAAGACTAAAAAAGGTTAATTATTATTAGTTGTTGTGAGATATTATTAGTTGTTGTGAGATATTATTAGTTGGTATGATAAATTATTAAGATTAGTTGGTGTGAGTTGTATTACTTTTAAGTGTATAGCTAGGATTTAATTGTATTTGTTTATTTGAATGGTTTATATTGTTTCTCTAGTATTATAAATAGAGCCTCTTGCAAACAGGTTTATTATCAAAGTAAAATAAAGAAGAAGAAGTGTAAAGAAGTAAAGCTTTTAAGTGTGTGAGAGTATTTGAGAGAGTTTAATAAAGATTATTTGAGTGTTTAGTGTTTAACAAAGTGGTATTAGAGCCAAATATTGGCATATAGTATACCAAACCGAAGCTCTTGGAAAGATGAATCCAACGCCGCCAAAATCACCCTGATCAGAGGTCGGACATGCCGCCAATCGTAGCCTGAAGATTGCGTCATTGAGTTAAAGTAGAGTTAAGCCGAGTGAAAAGCTGAGCCAAGCCGAGTCGTGAAGCCCAGTAGAGCCGAGTCATGAAGCCGAATGGTGCTGACTCCAGTCAAGCTGTTGACTAAGCCGTCAAGCCATTTGACCGAGCTGTTGACCGAGGTGCTGAGACATTGACCGAGTCGTTGATAAAAAGTTAACTTTTTGACCGGAGATCTTAAGGTTTTTCGGCATTCAGGATCCATTCATGAAGTCGGATTTTGCAAATTCTTTCTAGATTAAGCAATATGGCAAATAATATGGCATCTTTCCAAGTTCCAACACACAACAACAATAATTATGACAATTAGAGTATCAAAATGAAGGCTCTCCTTAGAGCACATGATGTTTGGGATATCATAGAGAGAGGCTATAGTGAACCAAAAAATGAGGCATCACTATCCTAGTCTGAGAAGGATAGTTTAAAAGATTCAAGAAAGAAGGACAAGAAGGCTGTCTTTCTGATCTATCAAGCCCTAGATGATGATAGTTTTGAGAAAATTTTAGATACAACCTTAACTAAACAAGCGTAGGAGAAGCTACAAACATCATATAAAGGAGAAGAAAAAGTGAAGAAGGTGCGTCTTCAAACTTTAAGAGGGGAGTTTGAATCTCTGCACATGAAAGGAGGCGAGACCATTTCTGATTGCTTTTCTAGAGTTTTGGCTTTTTTTAATCAACTAAAAACAAACGGTGAAAAATTAGAAGATGTGAGAATAACAGAAAAGATACTCCGCTCATTGGACCTGAAGTTTGAGCATATTATTATAACTATAGAAGAGACTAAAGATTTAGAAGAAATGAAGATTGAGCAACTTCTAGGCTCATTACAAGCCTATGAAGAGAAGCACAAGAAGCAGCAAGGACTTACTGAGCAACTCTTTAAACTACAGCTCAAGGATATGCATCAAAACCAAGGTAATAAAAGAAATCAACGTGGGTAAGGCAGAGGTAGAAGTTGAGAACAAGGTGGAAGCCATGGTCGTGGATGAGGTTGGAGTTCTTATAATAGCAACTTCAACAACTATGAGAAAGGTGAAAGTTCTACAAGAAGTCATGAGGGAGGCAATCCAAACTCAAGGTACAATAAATCCCAAATTCAATGTTATACTTGTCAAAATTATGGGCATTATGCATCAGAATGTAGAGCACCCAGTAGTAAGGTTGAAGAAAAGACCAATTATCTAGAAGCAAAGCTCGAGGAGAAGACAGTGCTACTATCTTACAGAACCAATGTTGAAGATCATGGAAGTACTCGGTACCTTGATATTGGACCAAACAACCATATGTATGGAAAAAGAAGTATGTTCATAGAACTCAATGAATCAGTGGTTGGCAATGTTTCATTTGGCGATGATTCAGAAGTATCAGTAAAAGGAAGAGGTAACATCCTTATTCATACTAAAGATTATAGTCATCAGTTAATTTCTGATGTCTATCATTTGCCTAATATAACATGCAACATTTTGAGTATGGGTTAGCTTTTAGAAAAAAACTATGATTTTTACACAAAGATTATAGTCTTTTTATAATAAATGACAAAGGAGACTTAATAGCCAAAGCAAAAATATCAAAGAATAGACTGTTTCCTTTGAATATTCAAAATGATGTTGCAAAGTGTTTGAAAGCTTGTTATAAAGATTCATCATGGTTATGGCATCTTCGATTTGGGCACCTAAATTTTGGAAGCTTAGAACTCTTATCGAAGAAGAGAATGGTAAGAGGACTACCTTGGATCAACCATCTAGATCAGTTTTATGAAGGGTGTTTACTTGGAAAGCAGTTCAGAAATAGCTTTCCCAAGGAATCATACTCAAGAGCCAAAAAGCCATTAGAGCTCATTCATATTGATGTGTGTGGGCCAATTAGTCCAAGCTCTCTCGGTAAAAATAACAATTTCCTTCTTTTTATTGATGACTTTTCAAGAAAAACTTGGGTATATTTCTTGAAGCAGAAACCAGAAGTCTTTGAAGCATTCAAGACATTTAAAGCTGCCATGGAGAATGAGAGTGGCTGGAAGATTAAAGCATTGAGATCAGATCAAGGAGGAGAATTCACTTCAAAAGAATTCCAAGAGTTCTGTGAAATAAGTGGAATTCAACATTTTCTCATTATTTTGAGATCTCCACAACAAAATGGTGTTACAAAAAGAAAAAATAGAACCATCCTTAATATGGCACGAAGCATGCTCAAAAGCAAACATTTGCTGAAAGAATTTTGGGCTGAAGCAGTGGCTACAACAGTCTACCTATCTAACCTATCTCCAATAAAAAGTATTTGAGGAAGACATCGCAAGAAGCTTAGAGTGGAAGAAAGCCTGAAATTTCTCATCTCAGAGTATTTGCAAGTGTAGCCCATGTTCATGTACTAGATGAAAGAAGAACCGAGCTTGACGAAAAAAGTGAAAGATACATCTTCATCGGCTATTCTACTCATTCAAAAGGGTACAAACTATACAATCCAAACAACAAGAAGTTTGTGATCAGCCGAGATGTGATGTTTGATAAAGAACATGAATAGGACTTCAACTCTTCCACAGATGAATTCAACTTCTTTCCTTAGTTTGGTGAAGTAGAGCAAACACCAGTGGAGCAACCAAATGAACATCAGCAAGAGCACGCAACACCACCTACCTTACCAATGCAAAGTGATAAAGGAAACTCATTGCCATCTTTTCTGGCTGAAAGAAATGAAGAACGCATAAGAAGTCTTGAAGATCTCTATGAGGTGATTGATCGACTTAAAAATCTCACTCTTTTTTGTCTTTTTGCTGATTATGAACTTGTCAACTTTTAAGAAGCTGCACAAGATGAAAAATGGAGAAATGCAATGGATGATGAAATCAAAGCCATTGAAAAGAATGACACATGGAAACTCACTGCTCTTCCAAAAGGACACAAGCTAATTGGTGTCAAATGGGTCTACAAAATAAAGAAGAATGCTAAAGGAGAGGTCGAAAAGCACAAAGCAAGGCTAGTTGCCAAAGGCTACAGTCAAAAAGTTGCAATTGACTATAATGAGGTATTTGCTTCTGTTGCACACTTAGAGACTGTGAGACTGATGATTTCTTTAACAGCTCAAAATAGGTGGAAGATTCACCAGATGGATGTAAAGTCTGCCTTTCTAAATAGAGTGCTTGAAGAGGAAGTCTACATTCAGTAACCACCAGGCTATGAAGTCAAAGGACAAGAATCCAAAGTTCTGAGGTTAAAAAAGGCTCTTTACAGGTTGTCGCAAGCACCCAGAGCATGGAATAGCAAAATTGACAAGTATCTTCAACATAATGGCTTTATCAAATGTCCATATGAACATGCCCTCTATTTCAAAATTAAAGATGGAGATGTCTTGATCTTGTGCCTATATGTGGATGATTTGATCTTTACTGAAAGCAACCCCAACATGTTCAAAGATTTCAAAAAAGAAATGACAATGGAGTTCGAGATGACGGATATTGGATTGATGGCATACTACCTTGGCATTGAAGTCAAGCAAAAGGAAGATGAGATTTTTATCTCTCAAGAAAGCTATACAAATGAGATCCTCAAAAAATTCAAGATGGATGATTGTAACCTAATAAGCACACCGATGGAGTGCGGAATCAAGTTGTTTAAAGATGATGAAGCAGAAAAGGTTGATCCAACACTTTTCAAAATTCTAGTTGGGTGTTTACGATATCTAACTTATACAAGGCCCGACATTCTCTATGCAATAGGACTTATGAATCGTTACATGGAGACTCCAACAACCACTCATTTCAAGGCTGCAAAGAGAATTCTTCACTACCTCAACGTTACAATAGATTTTGGCTTATATTATTCAGTTTCTGATGACTATAAGCTTGTTGGATATAGTGATAGTGATTGGGCCGGAGACATCGATGCTTGAAAAAGCACAATTGGTTTTGTGTTTTTCCTAGGAGACACTGTTTTCACTTGGATGTCAAAGAAGTAACCAATTGTCACTCTCTCAACATGTGAAGCTGAGTATGTTGTTGCTATAACATGTGTTAGTCATGCAATTTGGCTCTGAAATTTGTTGAAGGAATTGAACATGTCACAAGTGGAACCAATAGAGATTCGTGTCGACAACAAGTTAGCAATAACTTTAGCCAAGAATCCAGTGTATCATGATCGAAGCAAGCATATCGATACTCAGTATCATTGCATAAGAGAATGCATTACGAAGCAAGATGTGAAATTGGAATATATGAAGTCTCAAGATCAAATCACAGACATCTGCACCAAGCCATTGAAGAAAGAAGACTTTGTCATATTGAGAAACACACTTGGTCTTATAAAATAAGTTTAAAGGGGGATGTTGAATAACTAAACTTGTTTTACTATAGCATATATGTGGTCCTAATTAAAAGAAAAAAAGTTGTGGTCAAGATTAAAAAAGGTTAATTATTATTAGTTGGTATGAGAAATTGTTAGTTGGTATGAGAAATTATTAATATTAGTTGGTGTGAGTTGTATTACTTTTAAGTGTATGGTTGGGATTTAATTGTATTTGTTTATTTGAATGTTTTATATTGTTTCTCTACTAGTATAAATATAGCCTCTTGCAAAGAGGTTTATGCATCAAAGAAAAAGAAAGAAGAAGAAGTGTAAAGAAGAAAAGCTTTTAATTGTGTGAGAGTGTTTGAGAGAGTTTAATAAAGATTGTTTGAGTGTTTAGTGTTTAACACTATTTTCTTTCATTTTCTTGGAAACCAAACAGACTTGTTCATTTGTTTCTTATTATTTTTAGTAGATTTCTTAGTAGTTTTCTGCAACGGAGGTTCTAGTACAGCCAGAAGAAGTTCCCTCAAGTCCTTGCATAACATATAAAGGAATAGCAGCTAGCACTGCTTACGTCAGTGTAATTTTACCTGCAAGCAAAAGGGAATTGCCATTCCACCCAGAGAGTCTCTTCTGCACTTGATCAAGGATATTTCCATAAGTCTTATTCGTGATCCTTGAGTGCAAAAGTGGCATTTTGTCTTTAGGGGACAAAGTGGCGAATAGATTCTGTCGAGCAAGTGAGATTGGCGAGATACTATGAAGGGTTGGGCAATTTACTTCTGTTGGAAAGTTGAAAGTGCATTGACCTGTGTGTTAGAGTCCACCTTCGGAAGGGTGGGGTGGGTGAAGGTGAATATTGACGGAGCCCTTGATACTAGTGTGCAACTAGCAACTACAAATGGTGTTGTGAGAGACTAGTGTAACAACTGGATTTCGGGATTCACTGCGAAGATTGGCAGTTGCTCTATAACGGCGGTAGAGCTATAGGGAATATGGGAAGGGTTGATGATGGCATGGGAGTTGGGGTTTAGAAAAGTGATATTGGAGATGGATAGCTTATGTGTTGTCCAACTTTGAAAGTCAAATGTTGGGCATTTTCGTGGGCACAACCATCTTGTGTCATCAATACAGGCACTGTTCCAAAGGAACTGGAAAGTGAGACTGTTGCTAATGGCTTTGCAGTTGTTTTGCTGCTTATGCTGCGTTTTTGTACCCAAAAAAATTATTATCTGTCTTTTTTATCTTTTTTTCCTTGAGCATCTTCTTTCCTAGTCACGTTGTTTTTATGAACATCACGCGCACTTAACAGAGTTTGAATATCAATCTCGTCAGCTCTGTTAGTTTAGTCCTCAAACTAAACAAAAATAAAAGTTTGAGGGTCTTTTAAAACAAAATAAAAATTTAGGAACTTTGTAAAATAAAGTGTAAAAGTTCAAGGACTTAAATATGAGTTATTCCCAAATTGAGCCATTCTCAATTTCTCATGTGACACATGCCCCATGTTGAACAAGTAAATTTATTTTTTTCCATTTTGAATCTGTAAATGATTTAACACAAAAATGTGGTTAAAAAAAAGAAAAGAAAACACGCTTACTATCAGCCAGAAAAAAAAAAAAAAAAGCTACCAACCGTGAGTCCATGGCAAAGGATTTTTTGTTTCCCTCCAATCTTAAAAATCCATAAAACAAACATTTCCTATTCTCACTGCGCTGCCATTTGCCCCTCTCTTATCTATATTGACCCCACTCCTATGCAGCAACTAACCATTCCTTCTTCTCGCCCGCCCCACAGCACCAACAGTAGCAGCAGCAGCAGCAACAAAATATCCCCAATTCCCCAAACACAGCAATCCTCAAAATTTCTCAATCGCTAATCTAATCCGTAACTATGTTGCCGTCAATCGAAGCTTATTCTTTACGCGACAACTGCATTTCACCTCTCGCTATTCTCTCTAGGGTTTCTTCTTCTTCATCTTCATCTTCTTTCTGCAAGGTCCCTAAACGCACCGTTTCGTTTCGATCCGCTCGTCGCCCGAGGTACTTGTGCTCTGCGTCCACCTCCGATACGCTGCTCGCTAATTCTCGAAAAGATGAGAGTGGCAGTGGGAGTGGAGTTGTTGTGAGGAGTAAGAAAGGTGAAGTGGAAGAAGAGGATTTGAAGAATTGGATGCATAAAAATGGATTACCTCCTTGTAAGGTTGTTCTTAAAGAAAGACCTTCACATGACGCTAAACATCGGCCTATTCATTATGTTGCTGCTAGTGAG